>JAQQAC010003801.1:2071361-2113390 GCA_029783875.1 Phataginus tricuspis
TCGGTGTAAGTCCCTTTTGGAGCACATGACACACTCCTGCCAGGCTCTACTAACTTCTTTGAAGGTCAAAGGCAAGCCCCACCGACGGGCTACAGCCCACATTGTCTTGTGCCCCGCATGCAACAAACGCTGATGTAGCCATTGGGCTACATCAGAGGCAGGCTTTCCTTCTAACCAACGTATTTGGGCCAATTTATCTGCCTCATCATTTCCTGGGGATGCCAGTGGCAAATGACCTGTCACATGGTATACTGTAATTATTTTAGTCTGACCACAGGCCCATAAGTCTTGCCACAATTCTTGCCCCCAAAGGGGTCGGTGACCAACCAGCCAGTTGGCATGGTACCAGGTTGGTAGCCACAGGGTCAAGCCCTGATAGAGAGCCCAGCTGTCAGTGCAGACAACTATAGGGGAGGGCTCCTGGCTGATCACAAGCCACACGGCCCGTAACTCTGCCCACTGTCTGTTCTTCCCCTCACCATCTTCTATCCGTATTGTCTCAATCTTAGGATAGAAAGCTATGGCCCTCCATTTTGGGGGCTGCCCACGGCTGGAGTCATCTGTGTACCACGCATCTTCGGGTATAGGGGTTCTTCCCTCCCGATAGGGACTCTCTGCTACTAATGATTCAAAAGCAATTTCTTCCTGCTTTTCCCTAGTATATTTGATGTGCCCCAATACACATTGGAGTTCTTCACTCAAGGGGCTACTAGAAAGGGCACTACGCTGCTGTAGGTAAGCACCCCACTTGGCTAGTGTGAGTGTTTGTGCCACACAACTCCTTGGCTTTTGGGTCCAGTCTTGTACCCACCCCAAAATGGGATGGGTGGTTACTACCTTTATCGGGGCCATTCCAGTGATGGGTTCTGTAGCAAGCAAGGCAAGATACATGGCAGCCTGTTGTTTTTCTATCAAAGTGTATTGTACCTCTGCCCCTTTCCAGAGTTGTGACCAGAATCCAATGGGTTGGCGAGTTTGTTCAAGCCGCTGCCAGAGACCCCAGCCATCACCGTCTTCAGTGACATGAACGTCCAGCTCACAGGGCCTTGATGGGTCTATCACACTCAAGGCCTGCACTGCTTTGACTGCCCGTTTCGCTGTAGTAAAGGCAGATGCACATGTCTCATCCCAGTCCCACCTGACGCCCTTTTGTACCAACCGATATAAGGGCTTCAGAATTTGTGCCAAGTGCAGGATTAACACTCCCCAGTAGCCTAGAAGACCCAGAAACTCCTGTAGCAATGCTACAGTTGTGGAGGTAGGAAAGGCATGGACTTTATCTATAACTGCTTCTGGTGTCACTTTGGTCTTACCCGACCAGACGACCCCCAAGAATTTGACAGACAAACCAGGTCCCTGAAGTTTGGTGCTGTTCACAGCCCATCCTTTCTCCTGTAAATATTGCAGCAGTCTAGGTGCTGCACCTTCTAGATCTGAAAGAGAATCGGACGTGAGCATGACATCATCAATATAATGGTAGAGCCACACCGTTGGCGGTTTCTCCCATGTAGCCAAGTCCCAGGCTACAAGTCCATGGCAGATGGTGGGGCTGCGGAGGTATCCCTGTGGGAGGATGGTGAAGTCCATTGCCATCCTTCCCACGTGAAGGCAAACTGTTCCTGACTTTCCTGCTCAATGTTAATAGCAAAAAAGGGGTTAGCAAGGTCTACCACATAATGATATGTTCCTAGTTCATGGCTGAGAGTATCCATCAAGCCTGCAGTAGAGGGGACAGCAGCATGCATCGGGGGTATGACCTTATTCAGTTCTCTGTAATCCACAGTCATAGTCAGGAGCCATCTGGCATTTCTACTGGCCACACTGGGGAATTGAATGGACTATAGGTAGGCTTTATAATACCCACCTTTTCCAGCTCCTGGAGAGTTTCTCCAATCTCTTTATGCCCCCCAGGCAGTTTGTACTATTTGGTATTAGTCACCCGCTGAGGCACAGGCAAAGCTATGGGCAGGTGCCTAACATGTCCCGTCAGAACTGCCTTCACCACACATACTCTCAGTCTGAACTCACCTGCAGTGGTCTGCAACCATAGACCCTGCAGGATATCAATCCCCAAAATATACTCAGGGATAGGAGATATATACACAGTATACTCTTTTGGGGGTAGACACCCTATTCCCAAAGGGATTTGGGCTTGTTTCACTCTGATAGCCTTACCCCTGTGTACATCTATGATAGTGGGGGTCCCGTGGACCGCTCCCGGTTACCATGAATCAGTGAACATTCAGCCCCAGTGTCCATGAGAGCCAGAACACGTTGTATGTTCACTGGGGACCAATGGATAGCTATTTTAACATGTGGCCTCCGGTCCTCCTCTGGTCCATCAGGCCAGATACCTTGACCTTCCCCTCAGTCAAACCGTGTCCCCAATCACCTTCCTGTGTGGGCTCAAGTGAGGTTGGCTCGCTTTCCAGCAGGAAGTCTTGCAAACACACAGGCCAGACTTGTGGCTCTGTCTCTGACCTCTGCCTCTTTCATCTTAATGGCTGGAACTGCTGCTCTGGTTTCAGCTGTTGCCATAGCTCTAGTAAGATCCTATTTGACTTCTCATCTAATTTCCTTCCATCTGCTCCTGCCTGTATTAAATCAACTCACATCTGGGTCCTTATAACTTTCATGGGGCCCTTTAAATTCTGCTTGTGAGTATTACATCTTTCTGGGTCCTCATTGCTTCAGCCTCTCTTAAGTCTGCTACTGTACGTGTCACCTTGCTTATGGTCTGCCCTAAGTGAGGGGAAAGAATGGTCACTAGAGACCCAAAGAGGGATATAGGAGCCATTTGAAGTACAATATTTCTCATCCCAGTAGTGAAAATCTCTTCACCTGGGCCATAATTCTCTGGACTATAGATGGCATTTCTCATGCCTAGCTCTTGTAGCACCTGTTGGAGTTTAGCATATGTCTGCCATCTAACAGGAGAGGATGGTAGATCACCCTGATTGGGCCACACAGCACCAAGTGCAGCCATGAGCCAATCGAGGAGGGAGTGACTCCCTGGGGTCTGATGTGCATTTTGTAATCGCTGCCTCAAGGTGGGCTGCACTGTCAGGGAAGACAGCTTTCCCATCTCTGAGCCCAGCAGAACAATTCCATCCACCCCTAAGTCCCACAGACACAGGAGCCAAGCTGATATTGACTCCGAGGGCTTCTGCCAAAACCGGGGGCCCAAATCCACCAGCTCAGCCTGAGTATGGGGGTGGACCATACAGTGCTGCATGACCTGGGGAGGGGTCTATTCCTCTCCTTGGGGAACCTTCAGCTGCTGGGTCTTTATTTTCTTTACAACCACTGGGCGTGCTTTCAATACAGGAGGGGTCAGTGGCTCCGGCACCACCCCTTCATCTTTCTCCAGCTCCTCCATTACTGGAGCTGATGGCACCTTTCTCTCCCCTCCCCCGAGTGCCTCCTCTGCTACAACCTTTACCTTTTCTACTGTACCTCGCAGCAATGCTACCTCAGTCTTCAGAAGGTCTCTTACCTTCAGCTCAATGCTTCGCAGCTGACGTTCTCGTACCACCTCTGCCTGTGCTTCCCTCAGGAGTTCGTCTTTTTCCTTGATGGCCTCTTCCTCCTTCAGAACACCTGGCAGCGCTGCCGTCTCATCTCCAATGGCACCTTTCTGCCGGTGCTCTTGTATCAATGCCATCTCTTTCTTCAGGGAATCCACAAAAGTGTGCAGCTCGTGTTCTTGTGCCACCTCCTCTCGCATCAATGCCATTTCTCTCCTCAGGGAATCCACAGAAGTTTGCAGCTCATGTTCTCATGCTGCCATTTCCTCTGTAGACTTTTTTAATAACTGTGAGAAGCAGCCAACCCACAGTCCCTGCTGCCTCACAGGCACTCTGCTTCTCAAAGGATCTGCTTACTAAACCAAGGGCCACCCCTACTGCCTCAGGTGTCACCTCCACTTGCCTCCAGTCCTGGGGTGGGGCCCAGTCCTCTAGGAGGCAAGCCACCTCAGACCACATGCACACTGGGGGACGCGATCCACTATTTCCACATTCACAGGGGCAGCCCGCTGAAGCACCCCTCCCATAAGGGCAGCTTGTCTTTTTCCTTGGTGAACAATGAACCCTGCCGACTTTCGCCAATTGTCTTGCCAATGGGTTTCAGCCCCAGGCAAGTTCGCTATGGATTCAATGCAACTAAAAGAAATTGACAGCAGAATGTTCTTTGGGGTGAAAGGGTTTAATACCCGGCTTGTTCTCCCAGCAGTAGGTCGAGCACTAGCATCTCTGCCTCCGCCAAGAGCACTGGGCCAAGCTCTCTATATAGCACAATAATAGCTTATTGCCTAAAGGTGTGGAAGCGGTAGCCTAGCAACAGGTCAGTTACATCATCAGGTGGTTTAAGTTCAGTGAGGATCCTGGCCATAGGAACCCCAACTTCCCCACAGTATCATATTATGAGATTCCTAGAAAAGAAATCAGAGTGACTTCAGAACTCTTTATTTGGACTGAACACCCTTAGTGGGTTTTATTTTAAGAACACTGTCTTACCAATGGGTTTCAGCCCCAGGCAAGTTTACTATGGATTCAGTAAGACTAAGAATGGAACGTTCTTGGGGTAAGAGGGTTTATTACCCAGCTTGTTCTTCCGGTGATAGGTTGAGCACTAGAATTACATCTGCATCCAACAGTCTACAGGTCTGTAATCCTCTGTCTCTGCCTCCACCCAGAGCACTGGGCAGAGCTCTTTATATAGTGACTAAGTCAATAATAGCTTATTGCCTACAGTGTGGAAGCGGTAGCAGAGCAGGAGGCCAGTTACATCATCAAGTAGTTTAGGTTCAGTTGAGGATCCTGGCCATAGGAACCTTCACTTTATCCACACTCCACTCCTCCAGGATTCTCGCCTCTCAATCTACACACTCTCAATCTTCTGCAATGGTCCCTGTGTGAGAAAGCTGGAGCACTGTAACCAGATTCCACAACAGCAACAGAGGATAACAACAACATAGAGATAATAACAAAAATTAAGATACAACAAGATTCTGATACAGGTTATTTCAGCTATATTCAAAACCAGTTCTACTCGAATGAGCTCATGACTCACACTTAGTAGTGGAATGAATAGGGAGCTCCATGCATCCCGGCGAGCAGTTTTTTGCTAGGGTGTGTGCCCAATCCACAAGGACCTTAGAGTCAATAAGACACATGTTTTAATGACACCAACATAGGCAAATCTTGTCCACCAGGTAGGATGCATGCAAGAGAGTGGTCCTGTGATAGCACTGTAGCTGGAAGGGGCTCCCGTCTGGGTCTGGTATACCATACCTTTACCACTCTCCCTGTGGTACTACCAGAGGTGCATGCAGTGGCCATAATGATAAAACAAAATTCCACAGTAAGATGCTCCTACCTTCTGGCCATTCAGGATATACTACTGTACTCTGTGGGGGTCACTCTGCTGTTACTCCAGGAATGTACAGGGGGCCAGCTTCCAGGCCTTGTCCCCAAGGTGCCAGGAGGGCCAGCCATTGCTGGTCCATGTGTTGAAATGTCCAAAGCCACGTCCATTCAATGGAGTCTCCAGGGTTTAGTGCAGTTGGTGCTGGCAGCAAGACATTATTCTGGTGGCCGAACCTCGGCTTCAATGATTATTCCTTGGTTTGTACTTGCAGTTGTATAGGGGAGGCAACAATATGCGTTGACATGTCTGTGGGGCTCAGGAATCCCTTTCAGGGTTTCTCATTCAAACGCCGCAGTACTGTCCATAAGTGGCCAACCATCCCTGCAGACTATTGGTGTCTGACTTCAGTCCAGATTTTAACAAACTATTGTGCCTGTCTATCATGCCTGCCAGGGTAGGATTGTATGCCACATGAAACTCCCATTTGATTTCCAACTGTTGCATCCATTCTTGTAGTGCATGTTCAATAAAGTGTGTGCCTTGATCACTCTCAATAACCTATGGTTGGCCATAGGCTGCAAAGAGATACTCCAGGCCTCTTTTGGTCAACTGTTGGTCTGCACAACATGTAGGAAAAGCAACCAGAAGTCCAGTAGCTGTGTCCACACAAGTCATGGCATACTAGTACCCATCTGACATGGGCAGAGGTTGAATATAGTCTGTCTACCACCTGACGAGAGGTATAGGCCCCTTAGCTCTTCTCCCATGTTGCTGTTGAACTCGGTATAAGTCCCTTTTAGAGCATATGCACTCCTGCTGGGATTTGCTGATTTCTTCAAAGGTCAAAGGCAAGCCCCACCGACAGGCTATGGCCCACATTGTCTTTTGCCCCACGTGCAATAAACGCTGATGTAACCATTGGGCTAGATCAGAGGCAGGTTTCCTTCTAGCCAGAGCACCTAGGCCAGTGTGTCTGCTTCATCATTCCCTGGGGATCCTACTGGCAAATGACCTGTCACATGATACACTGTAACTGTTTTAGTTTGACTACAGGCCCATAACTATTGCCACCATTCTTGCCCCCAAAGGGGTTGGCATAGTGCCATGTCAATAGCCACAGGTCAAGCCCTGATAGACAGCCCAGCTGTCAGTGCAGACAACTATAGGGGAGGGCTCCTGGCTGATCAGAAGCCACACAGCCTGCACCTCTGCCCATTGGTTGCTCTTCCCCTCACCATCTTTCATCCATATTGTCTCAGTCTTAGGATGGAAAGCTATGGCCCTCCATTTTGGGGGCTGCCTATGGCTGGAGCCATCTGTGTACCATGCATTTTCGGGTATACGGGCTCCTGCCTCCTGATAGGGACTCTCTGCTACTAATGGTTCTAAAGTAAATTCTTCCTGCTTTTCACTAGTATATGTCACTGGCCCCAATAAGCATTGGAGTTCTTCACTCAACAGACTACTAGAGAGGGCACTATGCTGCTGTAGGTAAGCACCCCACTTGGCCAGTGTGGGCGTTTGTGCCACACCACTCCTTGGCTTTTGGGTCCAGTCTCGTACCCGCCCCATGATAACATAGGTGGTTATTACCTTTATCGGGGCCATTCCAGTGATGGGTTCTGTAGCCAGCAAGGCATAATACATGGCAGCCAATTGTTTTTCTATCAAGGTGTATCATACCTCTGCCCTTTTCCAGAGTTGTGACCAGAATCCAATGGGTTGGCGAGTTCGTTCAAGCCGCTGCCAGAGACCCCAGCCATAACTGTCTTCAGTCACATGAACATCCGGCTCACAGGGCCTTGATGGGTCTATCACACTCCAGGCCTACACGGCCTTGACTGCCTGTTTTGCTGTAGTAAAAGAAGATATACATGTCTCATCCCTGTCCCCCCTGACACCCTTTCATACCAACCAGTATAAGGGCTTCAGAATTTGTGCCAAGTGTGGAATAAACACTCTCCAACAGCCTAGAAGACCCAAAAACTCTTGTAACAATGCCACAGTTGTAGGGGTTGGAAAGGCCTGGACTTTATTTGTGACTGCTTCTGGTTTCACTTTGGTCTTACCCGAAGAGACGACCCCCAAGAATTTGACAAACCAGGTCCCTGAACCTTGGTGCTGTTTACAGCCCTCCTTTCTTCTGTAGATATTGCAGCAGTCTAGGTGCTCCACCTTCTAGATCTGAAGAGAATCAGGTGTGAGCATGATATCACCAATATAATGATATAGGCACACTGTTGGTGGTTTCTCCCATGCTGCCAGGTCCTGGGCTACAAGTCCATGACAGATGGTGGGGCTGTGGAGGTATCCCTGTGGAAGGTTGGTGAAAGTCCGTTGCCAGCCTACCATGTGAAGGCAAGCTGTTCCTGACTTTCCTGCTCAATGTCAACAGAAAAGAAGGCATTAGCAAGATCTACAACATAATGGTATGTTCCTAGTTTGTGGCTGAGGGTATCCATCAGGCTTGCAATAGAGGAGATGGCAACATGCATAGGGGGTATGACTTTATTCAGTTCTCTGTAATCCACAGTCGGTCATATGCCAGGAGCCATCTGGCTTTTTTACTGCCCACACTGGGGAATTGAAAGGACTATGGGTGGGCTTTATAATACCCATCTTTTTACAGTTCCTGGAGTGTTTCTCCCAATTTCTTTATTCCCTCCAGGCAGTTTGTATTGTTTGGTATTAGTCACCCACTGAGGCACAGGCAAAGCCTAGTATGTCCGCTCAGAACTGCCTTCACCACATATATTCTCAATATGAACTCACCTGCAGTAGTCTGCAACATAGACCCTGAGGGATATCATCACCAAAATATATTCAGGGGTGAGAGAGATATACACAGTATACTCCTTTGGGGGTAGATGCCATATTCCCAAAGGGATTTCATCTTGTCACTCTGATAGACTTACCCCCATATCCATCTATAATAGTGGGGGTCTTGGGAAACCACTCAGGGTTGCCATAAATCAGTGAACATTCAGCCCCTGTGTCCACCAGAGCCAGGACACATTGTATGTTCACTGGGGACCAATGGATAGCTATTTCAACATGTGGTCTCTGGTCCCTCAGGGCAGGCACCTGGACCTTCCCCTCAATCAAACCATGTTCCCCAATCATCTTCCTGTGTGGGTTCAAGTGAAGTTGGCTCGCTTTCCAGCACAAAGTCTTGCAAACACACAGGCCGGACTCATGGCTGTGTCTCTGATCTCTGCCTCTTCGTTCTTAATGCCTGGAACTGCTGCTCCAGTTTCAGTTGTTGTCACAGCTCCAATAAGATTCTATTTGACTTCCCATCTAATTTCCTTCTGTCTGCTTCTGCCTGTATTAAGTCAACTCACAGCTGGGTCCTCATAACCTCATGAAGCCCTTTGAATTCTTTCTCTGAGTAACAGACTTTTTTCTTACCTTGTTCTCATTGCTTCAGCCTCTCTTAAGTCTGTTACTGTAAGGGTAACCTCACTTATGGGCTCCCCTAAGTGAGGGGCAAGAATGGCCACTAGAAGCCTAAAGAGGGATGTGGGAGCCTTTTGAAGTACATTTCTCATCCCTGCAGTAAAACGCTCCTCATCTGGGCCACAATTTTCTGGACTACAGATGGCATTTTTTATGCCTAGTTCCCGTAATACCTGTTGGAGCTCAGTATATGTCTGCCATCTAGCAGGGGAGGATGATAGATCACCCTGATTGGGCCACACAGCATGAAGTGCAGCCATAAGCCAATCGAGGAGGGAGTGATTTCCTGGGGTCTGATGTGCATTTTGTAATCTCTGCCTCAAGGCAGGCTGAACTGTCAGGGAAGCCAGCTTTCCTATCTCTGATCCAGACAGAACAATTCCATCCACCACCACAGACACAGGAGCCAAGCTGATATTGACTCCAAGGGCTTCTGCTGAAACCGGGAGCCCAAATCCACCAGCTCAGCCTGAGTATAGGGGCAGAGCATAGAGTGCTCCATGACCTGGGGAGGGGGCTGCTCCTCTCCCAGAGGAACCCTAGGTTGCTGTGTCTTTATTTTCTGTACAACCACTGGGTGTGCTTTCAATAGAGGAGAGGTCAGTGCCCCTGGCACCACCCCTTCATCCTTCCCCAGCTCCTCCATTTCCAGGGTTTATGGCACCTTTCTCTCCCCTCCCCGAGTGCCTCCTCTGCTACATCCTTTACCTTTTCTACCGTGTCTCGCAGCAATGCTAGCTCAGTCTTCAGCAGCTCTCTCACCTTCACCTCAGTGCCTCGCAGCTGATGTTCTCATGCCACCTCCACCTGTGCTTCCCTCAGGAGTGCATCCTTCTCCTCCATGGCCTTTGCCTCCTCAGAGCACCTGGCAGCGCTGCCGTCTCCTTCTGTAAGGAATCTTTTACCTCCTCCACTGCACCTTACAGCTCATATTCCCCCATTGCCTCTTCTTGTGGTTCTTGCAGGGGTCTGTCCTTTTCCTTCAAGGCCTTTAACTCTTCCACAGTACCTTGTAGTGATGCCATTTCAGTCAACAACAAATTTTTTCCCCTCCTCCACAGCACCTTGCAGCCAGCGTTCCTGTGCTGCCTCCTCTCATGTCAATGCCATTTCATTCTTCAGGGAATCCACAGCAGTTCACAGCTCGCGTTCTTGTGCTGCCATTTCTTGGGTCTCATTCAGGAGCACGTTCTTCTCATCTGTAGACGTTTTTAATACTGTGAGAAGCAGCCAACCCACAGTCCCTGCTGCCTCACAGGCGCTCTGTCTCTCAAAGGACCTGCTTACTATACCAAGGGCCACCCCTTTTGCCTCAGGTGTCACCTCCACCTGCCTCCAGTCCTGGGGTGGGGCCCAGTCCTCTAGGAGGCAAGCCATCTCAGAACACATGCCCACTGGGGGACAGTCAACTGTCTCCCCATTCATAGGGGCAGCCCACGGAAGCACTCCTCCCATTAGGGCAGCCTGTTCTTTTCTTTGGTCAGCAATGAATTCTGCCGACATCGCCAGTTGTCTTGCCAATGGGTTTCAGCCCCGGGAAAGTTCACTATGGATTCAGTGAGACCGAGGAATGACAACAGAACTTCTTGGGGTAAAAGGGTTTATTACCCAGCTTGTTCTTCCAGTGATAGGTTGAGCACTAGAATTACATCTGCATCCAACAGTCTGCAGGTCTGTAATCCTCCTTTGTCTCTGTCTCTGCCCAGAGTACTGGGCAGAGCTGTTTATATAGTGACTAAGTCAATAATAGCTTATTGCCCCGGTGTGGGGGCAGTAGCCTAGCAGCAGGCCAGTTACATCATCAAGTAGTTTAGGTTCAGGTGAGGATCCTGGTCATTGGAACCTTCACTTTATCCACAGACAGAAAGAACTGCAGGGAAACTGAAAACTTCATTCAGTGATTTCATTGTTAATAGTAATATTGGCACTGTAATTTTCCAGCTGTCATGGGATATAATAAATGAGTGCTTATGCTTTGGTGGCCAGAACAGAACTTTAAGTGTTAGAGAAAAAAACTAAGTAAAAACCATATAATATTAAACTTTAAGTGGAAATATCAGAATTATCTCATATTTTCTTTCTTAAATAATGTAGACCTAACTCTTTCTCTGAAAAGACCTGGAAATAAGTGACAGCACAGTAGCAATAAGCACCTTTGGCCCCCAGATTATTGTTTCTAAATACTCTTCCCTCCTAAAAGGTTGTCAGGGCTCTTTAGATAAATTCCTGGTTCCGGGTCTGGGATAGGAAAGTCAAACAAATAGGATCACAAGAAAGGGACACAGTAGTTAGAAGGGACCACTGACAGAAGTCACATTCTAACATCAATGAGAAGGACTACCATGGACCGAAACACACTGACACTATAAGGTCCATGAGTTCTGGCGAGAGAGAGCAAGCAGGCCAAACATACAAAACAAACCAAAAGAATTATTGGCCGTCCTTGGAGGTACAAAGACACCAATGCCTTCTCTGGAAACTGGTAGTTAAGGGGAAAGAAGTAAGCATTTATCCTGCTTGGCTAGCATGGACCATATTTCACTGTAACTGGATAATCCTGATGGATGAGGGAGAGTTCTTCTCTACCAAAGAATTCCAGTTACTAAGATAGATGGACTAGTAGAACTTAGAAATACCTCTAAAATAACTGATTTAGGCAATGATCATCAGTACTGTTAATGTTATGAGAAAGTTGGTGAAAACTTGCCCGTGGGAGGATCAGGCTGGCACCACCTGAAGCTGCTGACGAGCATCACTGAAAGCTGGATAACGTGCCCCTGATGTGATGTGGTGTGATGTGGAATTTGCAGCACTACCACCTCAACTATTCTTGCCAAAAGAGTTGCTCCTGATTCTAAGTCTTCAGCACTGACTTTCTAGTTTATAGAAAATGAAAGGCGGAGGGGAGGAGGGCAGGGAGAAAACAAATTAAATGATACCACAAGGAAGCAATCAGAAAAGTCCTGAAGGCATTGGATGTGCGGAAGGACAATGGACCAAGTTTCTCCAACTTGCCTTTAACTTGACGGCTGGACTGTGTGTTCCTTGAACGCAGAGAACATCCTTACTCATCTTGATAGCCCTCTTCGTCTTCCTGGTTCCTGGCACATCATAAGGGCTGAATAAATTCGTGTTGAATGAAGAATCAATATGAATATGAATAAACCACAATTTCTTAATCCCTTCACCCCAGGGCCTGGACAGAGGTGCTTTAATCCCAGCTTCAGTCAGTAACAGCTATTTCTGTGCTCATGTTTTATTTTGTTTAATTCTTCAACAACCATTAAAATATATCCTAATGTCTTGGCAACTAGTTGATTAATTATACTTTACTAATTGTATTATTTTAGGCACACCAAAGATTAATCTTAAAAGGTGAATTTTTGCCCCCTAGAAATTTAGATTCTGTGAAGACAGCATAACAGAGGCCAATAAATTATAAATGCAAATAATGAAAAATATTTTTAATTTTCATTCTTTTCCCACCCTCCTCTCAACACACACACACACACACACACACACGCACGCACACACGCACGCATTGTATTGTTTACAATGTATAATGTTTGGGCAACTTAAAATTCTTGTGGTTGAGGACAGACTCGGTGGGCTAGCCCGTTCTTAGAGACAGCAAAGGGCCCAGCCCGGAGCGTGCCCTGGACCTGCTGGTCCGCAGCCATCCCTTCTTTTTCTGGCCCACGCACCTCAGGTGCCCCAGTCATCCCAGAACCAGGTCAGGCGACTAGGAAACACCCTTGTGGTTTAGAGCCCAGTGAGATTATTCAAATTAGCCAGTCCTAGTGCCTGCCTGCCCCTCGTTCCTGTGTTCTGCCTCCTGACCACGGGAAGGCTTCCCCGTGTGGCTCCTGCCTCTAGGAATTGCGTGCATACTAACTGTGGTTCCTCAGCCTCGGCACTACCTCCTCTTGTAGCTGCCCCTGACTGACGGCCTCGTTAAAGAACGCACGCACACACATGAGGAAACACTCACACATGGTTTTGGAAGCTCAATTTAGGCCATCACTTTATCCAATACCTACAGCTTGCAGTGTTTTTCCCTCATTTTGTTTGCCTTTCAGAATCTGCATCTTCTTCAAGGCCCAGTTAAAATGCCACTTTTTTCATGGAGTTTTCCCAGATCTCTCATTCAAATTAATTATTCTTTTCACTGAACTTACCAGTCTAGCCATTTAGAACTTATTTTGTTCCTCCTCATTTATTACACTTAAGTCAGCTTCTCCCACTACACTGTAAACTTGTCAAGGTGAAGAGTGTTCTCTTCATCATTGTGTCCCCACAGGTTGGTGGTTACAGTGTTGACATGAAGTGTGGATGTCTAATCAGTGTGTAGACTGTGCTTTTCTGTAAACTCAAATACATGTTATGTGCATAACATTAATTGCTCCAACTGTGTGATAAATAAGATCTGCCATTAACAGCCAGATGATATGATATAACCTTCTAAAAGTAACTATGTGACCATGTTACTCCCTGATCTAAAGCCTGGGTTTCTCATTGCCTAGTCTTCAAGCATTCCATGACATGGCCTCAGATAGCTTTCTACACTCCGTAACTTCTGTTCCCACTGCCTCCTGCAAATATTTCAAACTCCTACCAAACTGAGTAACAGTTGCTTCCTGAAAGTGTCATCACACCTTTATCCCCTCTCCTCTTCACCTGCTAACATAGGACCAGTCTTTCCAGGCCCATTTCAAAATGTTCTTTGACTGTCATGTTTTTTCTGCTCCACCCAACCAGCTGTTCATGCCCCCTGTGAACTTGATTACACTGTAGAAACCCTTCTTTATTTCTCCCTCACATTTTTGTTATCTCCTTTCCCACATGCCTGCAGACATTTCAGAAAATGTGGAGATTGGAGTAAAATTGTTCTGAGGTACAGGAAAGAGGAAGAAGGAAAGAAAACAAAAATTTTCCTCAGAATTCTTATTGTGAGAAAGTGTATTTCCCATTCCTGGAAGTACTCATGAGTAAGCTGAGTGATTACACACAGGACATAATACAAAAAAATGTCACTTGTCTGGATAAGTATTAAATGAAATGACTTCTGAGATCCTTTTCAACTCCAAAATTCTTAAATTTATGAAAATCCCTAAAAATAAGAGAAGGAAACATTTTGAGCTAGAGGTACATGACATTAATAAACTAATTGAAAATCTTACTTTGGCCAGTATTTTGTTTTTCCCTAAGAAACTCCTTTCTGTGACTCCGCTGTAAAGTAGCAGGGATGTTAAGTTGAGCGTCATCTCCTGTTGCCCCTCCCCCTAGGCTTCCCGTTGAGAGTCACATAGTCAGTAGCATAACCAAAGGTCAGTAAGAGAAGGAACTGTGGCCAGAAATGATCTTTGGCTGCATAGATAAATTCTGAGTATTCAGAAGTAGACTATTTTATTTTTTCAGACTACTTAGTGTTTTGTGGTTTAAGGCAAGAATTAACAGTTATTTTTTAGATACAGCTGTGATCTATTTGTGAAATTAAAGAAATTATGAAGCATGTTTTGATGTTCCATGAGAAAATTCAAAAAAGTATAGAAAGGAAAATAAAAACCACCCATAACCCTATAACCCAAAGAAGTTTACTTTTAACACTTTCCGTTTATTTTCTTTCCAACTTTTCTCTTGGTGTAGAAACATATGTTTATGTATTTGTGTGTGATAAAATGGGATTCTGTGACACAGTTTTTAAGGCTGTAAAGAAGTGCCTCGGGTTCTCTATGAAGAACCCATTACATCCTCTCTCCAAATTTGTGTTTTTTTCCCAAATGTTTTAAAGTTATTTGGGTCAGGAGAAGCATAGAAAATTGAACAAGTGGAAAATGAGCTACAAACCATTAAGGTATATGATATTTAATTCTGAGCAATTTGATAACAATTTTTACGTAAAAACAAGGCTTCATTGAGAGGTAGACAGTTTAGTGACATAGAAAACAGTTTCTAGCAATTTACTTAGAAAAGGCTATCTGGGTGTTGTGCATAGCAAGAAACAAAACTGTCTCTTGGCCCATATGGATTTGTGCACAGCACAGGTCAGGAAAATCTGTCTTTCTTTGAAATTCAAAGCCCCTGAGCCTAGAGAATGAAGAAATGCAAAAAGGTCATTCGGCTAAAGCAAGCTGAGCACTGCTGTCTTTTGCATAAAAGGCTTTTCATGCTAAAATTTTGTAAGTGACTCTCTCTTAGGCTATATCCTTATCTTGTGTTGGTATCCATGTATTGGAAAGCCAGGCCAGTTGGTCCAGACAGCCATACCATTAACCACCATCGTTCGCCTAAGAAGAATCAGAAATAACATTTTATGACTCATAAAGCAATTTCACATCCCATTTAGTACTAGTGACAAATACCCAAATTATTGGTAGAATTCTTGGAAGAAAACAATTAGTCATTTGTATAGTTAACTTTATAAACCTAAGTGAGCACAGTGATAATCATACTCCTACACCCTTGAATTAGAAAATACAGCAATAACTAAAACACACTGAGAACCATGGGTTCTGAGGCCAAGATTGCATAAGACAACTCATTCCTGGTCAGGGGCAGTGTGAAGTGTTTTCTGGCCTGAGGCCTTGACTGTGCAGTTGAAAGTCATGATACTGTAGACAGCCTATAATACAGAAAGTGGCATTTTTAGACTCAGTCTCACTTGGTGCTTTAACAAGGCAGACACTGACATCATTACTGGGTTCTTTGGGTCATGAATCCTACTGTGTTAACAACCACATGGTTGTTTAGATTAATGTGCAGTAATTATGAAGTATTTGAAGTGATGAGACTTGTCTCTTCTGTCTCTGAATTCTAATTTGTAGTGAGTGGCTCAGAACACTCAGATTTGAATTACTCTGTTTATGCAAAAGTCATTTATTAAGTAAAGATGATTTTACTAATTTCTAAATCAGCAGTTTGAGTCAGCTTTACTTTTTGGTTTGTAGACCAAAAAAGGTTAGTTACTTTGATGAGGCAACTCTCCAATTCTAAGTCGACTGCTAATGGCTGAATAAAAGCCCTACTGTGATCCAGACATGGTATTTAGGGAATAGTCTCCGTCATTGTTTATCATTGAAAAGCATTAGACTCTGTGTTTTTGAACTATTATTCTTAAGCTTATCTAAGCCTTTCAGATGCCCCGGTGTCTGAGAGCCTCTAGGTCCTGCGGGCTGACGCTGCTGGTAGTATTTCAGGACACTAAACTGTGCAACTAAAAAAAATTAAATTTGGATTTGATTTATACTCAAATATGGCTCATGTCAGAGGAGATCAAAGGATATTCGTTTGTACCTGAAAATCTACCTAAAAAACAGTCAGCTACCAACTAGATAAAAATAAAGCACAAGAAGGTATGTTCTTCCTAAAAGATTAAAGCTTTCTTTACACCAAAAATGATATTCTTTTTTCCATTTCAGTGTAAAGCCTGTTCTGAGCCAAAACAGATAGCCAGCTCATCTGCCATCTATGACAACCCCAACCTCATCAAACCGATTCCTGTGAAGCCCGGCGGGAGCCGGCAGCAGTGTTTACCCCGGCCCAGCCAGGTACCCGGTGCTGCGCGGTGCTGCGCGTCTCATTTGTGCTGTCTCTATAGGGTTCCTGAAGAACTTTGACCCAAAGGAGAGGCACGGGAGGGCCTGATGCTATTCGAGGGTGCTGTCTGGTAAATCCCAAAAAGAAAGATTTCAATTGGAGATTTTTTTCATTATAAATAACTTACTGTTCCTAGAAAGGGGTTAACATTTTTACTTTAGGCATATGCAATACCCTGCGCTAATCTAGTGCAGACTTGAACGCCTTAGAAGAAATGTATTTTTTTAAAAACAACAAATAATAACATTGCCAGAGTCGACAGAGAATCCTCATCAGGCCCACATTCTTCTCGGGTAGGCAGTTGGTTTCCCAAGGGGACCAGGTTGAGCTGAGCCCCCCTGAGAACCTCCTTTGTACCAGGCATGGCACTGGGCGCTGTGCACAAAGAATGGGCTCCTGTTCTAAGCCAGGGCCTGAAGCTCCCCGTTAGAGCCCATGCTTTGGCTTTACATTTGCTTCCAGAACGTAAACATGATAGCAGGGTTTAAATGAAGATATACATGTTCTCAGAATACAGTATTTATTAATGGAACTGATCATCTGCAAGTCCCATTATTGATTATAGATATAATGTGGCTGTTTCTATTTCTTCGGGGTTTTTTTTAAGGGATTGGTTTAAATCAGTTTTGAAAACAAAGATGGAGCCAAAAGCATAAAGACCGGCTATGAAAGCCTCATATTGAATTTCTTGAGGAGTAAATCTTTTCTAATCATCTTTTAAATTTCTTTTATTGTTTGCTTCCCACCGAAATTTGTATGTTAATAGAGAAACCAGAATATGTTGACCTTAGAATGAAGCTCATTTTTTTGTAGCCCGACAATGAAGAAAGCTTGAGAAAGTGGCAGATCAGGAAGGCAGTAGCTTTTCTGCACCTGGCCAGGCCAAGACAGACCTTAGGCATCTCATGGTTTTCTTAAGGCTGCTAGAAAATGGTTGAAAGGATCAAGTTAGATTAAATGATTTATGTTTTTTCCCAGCCCTAAATTTCTATAATTCTGCAAAAATCTACCAGAAATTCTGAAATCCTCATCCTCCTGTGTGTTCCCCACATCTTCCTGTATTTTGCGGGGTTAGGTGGGCTTCCTGTTGAGGAGATTACTTACCTTTTAGCGCATTTAATTCTGTACCATAGTGGCCCCCAATCTGTGGGCCCCAGCCCATCAAAGATCATGTAACTAGTTTATGAATCAACAGATACTAAAATATAACAGCTATCTTGGAATGGTAAGGGAGAATGCAGTGAAATATTCTGATATTAAAAAAGAGGTCTCAAACTGGTTAAGTCATTATAATCAAGCTTATTTCACCCTTTCTAATTGATCAGTAGAAGAAATCATTGGTTAGGTCAGTTATGTTTCACTGCCTCCCATGTGACCAAATTGTATGTAGGCCCATTTTCAGGCATATTTATTTTTTCCAGGCTTTAGACCCTGAACCGCAACGCTTGTCCTTGACGGCTCTCTTTGGGAAGCAGGACAGAGTTACTTGCCAGGAAGCCATGGGGCCTCCACAGGCCCTCCACCAGCAGCAGCAAGAGCAGCTTCCGCTGAGGCAGGGGGTCGCCCGCTCCCTGTCCTACGAGGAGCCCCGAAGACAGTCTCCCCCCACCGAGAGGCAGCTCTGCCCAGCCATTCAGAAACTCATGGTCGGGAGCGCAGACCTCCCGCCCTTGTCAGAGCTGCCCGAAAGCCAGCCCTGCAACGGCGGCGGCCATTCTGCTGGGGAAGTTTCTGCGGGGCCTGGGCAGCCAGGGCCTCCCCATAGCACCGGGACTCCTCAGCATGCACAAAGCGCTTCCAGAACTCAGAACCTGTTAGCAAAACTTCAGAGTACTCCAGGGACAGCGAACAAGTACAGCTTGAGTTCAGCAGCGGCCGCCTGCTCCCCTGCCCCAAACCTGGGCCCTGCAGCTCCAGGGGAGGGGGTGGCTCAGACACAGCTGGTGCATTTCAACAGCTCCCTCCCGCCTCAGTCCCTGGGATGCCAGGCTCATGGAAAAGAGCAGCCCACACTCCCCAGACGCACGCTCCCCCTGCCTGGCAATCAGACAAGCAGTTCTGGAGTCATCTCCCCGCAGGAGCTGCTGAAAAAGCTTCAGCTTGCGTCGGAGCGGGAGCAGCAGCCGCCTGCATCTAATCGACCAGCCTTGGCCGCCAAGTTTCCCATGCGAACTCAGAGCTCTAGAACAGGGAACCCCTTGGAATCCTGGATCGACAAGACATCCAGCACTGAAAAGCATTCTCCCCTTCTTCAGGTAAGAACCCACGTGGGGCGGGGCCGGCTTACTGCACAGCTGTGAGGCTCAGAACCAGCTCCTGGGCTCCAGGGACTCCACATCTGTGCACCTTGCTATCACCTGAACGTTCTGCCTGGAAAAAGACCCTTTTCTTTGCTTAGCAATCTGGAGCTTCCCTCTTTCAGGGATAACTTCATTTGTTAAAACTTCACAATGTTGTAAGGTCTGGAGACATGACAGGGACTTGGAAAAAAACATGGACATGGGAAAAAAACCTGATTTTCATGTGAAAACTTGTGGTCTGCTTTGCAATCATTCTGGGGCACCAGATACCGGATCTCTTCTTATTCTTTAAGTCCACAATAAATTACTGTTTATTCATTAAACATTTCCGAGCACCTGCTACGTGACAGGTGCTGTGCTGGCGGTTTGCATAATGGTGACGAGCACAGACCCACTCGCCGGCAGAGCACATGGCCCTGCGGGCACTTAACCTCAGCAGAGAACAAAGCCTGGACTCCATAACGTGAAGCCCTTTATGCCCCCAGTGCGGCTTAATGAAGACCAGGGGGGGGACACGTGTGTCATCTAACTCCCTGTCCACACACACAGACACAAACTGCCAGAGAGGGAAAAACAATGTGACCCTCAGGAATATTCTCTCCTTCAAGGAACATGGTTCTCTGTTCATCAGTAACTTGGAACACTGGGAAAACGGGCTATTTCATCACCTCTGGGTAACATGTAGAGATCTGACTGCTCTTTTTTTTTACTTTTGGGTGGTAAATTCATTGGAAATGTATTGGGTTTAAAAATTAGGAAGTTGTCCCTGTTGATTACATAAATCATTCTTGGTCCTTTTGTCATATTTTGGCAAGTAGCTTATAACGGTTCCTCAAAAAATCTTTGACGTTTTGAAAACAAAGATCATAGGCACGTGGCATAAGTTTGTGTACATGAGACCCTGAGTCCACGTCTCCTTGATCACGTCCTGAAATCCAAACCTAAGTATCTCCTGCTTTAGAGCCCGTGTCTGTGACTGGTGCTCATATGCAGGTCAGTGTCATGTTGTCCCCTCTCTTTTATATCTGCTCTTTTGGTCTTGACGACTCAGCTTGGGCCCAGGGCCTGGGGTGGGTACACGGCGTAAGCCGCTGTGTGCCACTCTCTGCGGGCGCCCGTGGCGCACTCTTCCTGACCCGGCCTCAGAGCGTTCCCAGCTCCCCCAGGTAGCCGGTGGGCAGTCAAAGGAAACGACCCACCTCCCCCTGGGCTGGCTTCTGCCCACGAAGATACCAAGGGGGCAAGTGTGAAGTCACAGCAGCTCTAGGCTGCGGGCCTTTGTGCCTCCTGCTCATTTGTGTTTTCAGGGTGTGAGAGGAATAAGTAACGTTCTTTTCTCTTACCTGAGTCAAAACAAATGGAGGCAGTAGTAGGGACCGGTCGGCCAGCGAGCCACTTGCATAACTGGAAAAGCTATTGGAAAACTTGCTGTGGGTCAGTTAGCCAGGCGTGGAAGACATGCTTGCCCAGACCAGTCACTGGCGTTGCCGGGTGGCCAGCCCCCAGGGGACCTGCCCGATGCTTGAATGTGGAGAAGCAGAACACGCATGCACTCTGCAGGGGGCCAGATGGTGTTGGAAGCGGCCTGAGGGGCGGACCTGCGGAGGCCTCCCTCCCAGTGAGGAGGCAGCAGGGCGAGGTGGGGCTTGCTCCCACGATGTCCCTCCCCCCGGAAGCAACGAGGATGGAAATGTGTGTGCTAGCAGGTGCAATGGCTCCCGCGGGGTGCTGGACCTTTAGGCAGAGTGGACAGCAAGCCCCCTGGAGAAGGCCAGCAGCCCTCGGTGCACGTGCCAAATGATGATAGGACCCTGGAAAAATAGGCTTGCTCAGAGGACACGCGTTATATGCAATGGGGGCAGGAGCGGACTGCCAGAGCCGCTGTGGGACGTGCGGAGAACTGAACAGGGTCAGTCCTGTCAGCGCCCCCTTCCCGTGGAGTGCTGAACAACTGCTGTTTAAATGCATTTACGTCCACTCCTGCAAGCGAGGGCCCTCTGTATCTCTAGACCTTGCCTTTCAGTGAGTTGACACTGACTCCTGCCTCTGTGTACACATTTGCCCGGAGCAGGTCATCTCACCTCAGCACATTCCTGCTACGGTGGCTCCTGCTCAGCTTATGTCCCCCATGGTGTTCACACAACCCACCTGTGCCCCACCAAAGGAGAGGGAGAGTAGACTCCTGCCCTTGGGGAGCCGGGAACCAGCTGCCGCTTCCACCGGCCTCCTGCCGCGTCTGCAGAACCCGGAGCCTGCCGTGATTGCCAGCAGCCCGCTCAGCAAGCCACAGCTGCAGGAAGCACTGCTGCACCTGCTTCAGGTAGGAGTCCCAGGGGTCTCTCTCCCGCTCACCCTTACCACCTGCTGGTTCCACTAGGAGATGAAGATTCGCCTAGCACTCTCCAAGAATAAGAGGCCAGCGCAGCAGCCCACCCCACACCCAGTGGCTCCTGGGCCGCCAGCTTGATGAGATGCAGCGCCCCCTGCTGCCTTGGCTGTCTCGCCTCCTCAAGGGTTTAGGGGTTTGGAGGATTGACTAAGTGCCCCAAACTGCCACATGTAGAAGAGAAGGAATGTATGCTGTGCCACTGAGTGGCCACCGAGAGGGTTCTAGGCGTCCACACAGAGGGCTTGCCATGGGGACGTAAAGGTGAGAGCCATCTTGAGCAAGTGGCCATGTTTAGTAGAAAGTTCAAGCAGACTGTTGAACAAGGAGGACACAGGTAGGGAGGCCAGTAATGGCTGTGGCCACTAAGGCATATTCTATGAATAATTCTGAGACCTTCTCATGAGGACAAGATGGAGTAAGGGGACCCTCTGTCAGTCATGTCTAGAGCTAACACTTGCCAGAGCTTTATGCCAGGCACTGTTCTAAGTGTTTTACATATATTAATTCAATTAATGCTCATACAAGCCACCCTATTGTTTTTTCTATGTTAGAGACAGAAAGCTGAGGCTGGGTGACAGCTGGGCCCCTGCCTGGCTTAGAGACCCCTTGCTGCCGCCCTGCACTGGGGCCACTTGGGCAGCAGGAGTGCTGCCAGGGATGAGCCTCGGGAGACCAGTTGGCCGCCCACCTAGCAAAGCCGACCCCAAAATATGTGCTAAGCCTTGGAAGGTGGGATGCTGCTATCCAGACAGACTGCAGACACTGATAAGCAGTCTGTTAGCAGTCTTGTCCTTCTAGCAGGACACAATCTCATGCATCGGGACTTGTGGCTACTTTGTCAGAAAAACAGGATAACATCGCTCTCTTTCATCGTATGAGAATAATGCTAACTCTGTGTGGAGTGCCAAGAGGGAATGAAGGGGGAATGTGAAATGTGGGTGAATTGCTAAAGCTTTAAAGGATTTGGGTGGGAGGGAGAACCCTCTAGAATTAAAAACAAAGAAAACCACCGATTAGACCCATGATTCTCCCTCAGCCCTTGGCCAGGCAGTAGAGCCCAGAGACAACCAGACTGACTGCTGCCCACTTGCCAGCACCAAAAACTTTCCATAACTAATGGGAGAAATATGCTGGCTTTGATGAGATACCAATGAAGTGTATTGCAAGTAAAATCTTAACTAATGTCAAAAACAAGGTTTACATCTTGTGAGAGGTCTGGAGGACTTTTAAGAACCACCAACAGTTTCTAACCAAACTTCAACAAGCATTGACCTAGATCATTTCCTCCCAGCCCAGCCTCGGCTGAACCAGTGTCTTTTCATGCAGCAGACCCAGGCTTTCGTGAGTGAACTTTGTCCCTCGTGGCTGGGTGGCCCATCTGTGCTGTGTGCAGTGAACACTTGGTGTTTCCCATGCTGACCGTTGAAAACCAGTGGCTGACTATCAGCCTTCCCCCAGCCCCACCTAACGCTCACATATGCAGTCAAACACGCAGCCACGAGAGCAGATGGTAGGGATGCCAGCTCAGCTCCAAGACAGGGAAAGCCTCTGTTTCTGCCAACAAATTCACATTCCCTTGGGTCTCTTGATTTTGTTTTCCAGAATGATGACAACTTCTTAAATATAATCTACGAAGCTTATCTCTTCAGCATGACACAAGCAGCCATGAAAAAGACTGTGTGAGAGCAAAACATTTTAAACTAATTTACAAGGTCCTCTGGCTCCAGGTTCTTTCATGGCAAGTGCTATTACCCTAAGTGTTACTGCCTTTTAAAAAATGCATGTGTAATACGAAGTAAAATGTTGCAGACTTTTTTTTTGGCTAAGCTTCTTTTAAAATCACATCCTTCGGTGCATCTGGAACTAAGAATTGAGTGGGTAGAAAAAGGCCTTTGCTAGTATCACACAGTAAACGCCAAGGTGAAATTATTTTTCTTACTTGTGTGGGGCCATCTGTAGAAGCATTGGCCTCTCTGTAGGAAGGGCTACTCTGGGAACACGGTTCGTTTTTTCCTGATCTCTCTGGTTCTCTGAACACAGAGGGAGATGTGCAGCCTCCCAGAGCCTGTGCCAGCGGGCATGCTGGCCACCAGGTGGCAGTGTCTCCCCACAGACTAACCCACCAGCCCTTCCCACCTCTGCAGGTAAAGATGAAGTAAACCTTTCATTTGTAAAACTCCACTTGGCGTGTTTCCCCCTGGCCATTGAAGGGAAATTATTTCTAAAGGTATTTATAGCTAGTTTCTAGAGGATGGTTTTCTAGGAGTCCACAAACGGCCCAGACTTCCAGTAACACTTCATTTTTCCCCGCTCTTGTCATTTTTCTTGGACCCAACCAGCAGAATGAGCCTGATATGCTTCCAAAGGAACATTTTGTAGTCTTCAGCAGACATGCTTGGAGGAAGGTCACGGAAGATTTTAGAGCTTTTCTGAGCCTCCGAGGGTAGGTGGTGGATTGCTCAGGGGCATCATGATGAGGATTCTTCCAGCTACGTGGCAGATTGATTTTTATGTGCATGAGATGAAAAGAGATGAAAAGATTAATCTTGGCAGGAGTCAGAAGAGCTCTTGCCAAGTTGTTAAGGCCCAAGAGAGTCCACATGGGAATTAGTCCCTGCTGAGTATTCGTAATAAATACAGCTTTGCATTTCTATAGCCCTCTTTATTCTTGGCTCATAAAAAGATCTCTAGATTATGGCACAGAAGACAGGTTTTATTCTCATCTTATAGGTCATAAAAGGAGGATGGGAAAAGTAGGTTTCCTCACAGCTTCTGATGCCTAGACTTGGACTTGAAGCGTCAGACCTTTCTGCAGGCCCGCTGCCGGCAGCAGCCACTGGGGTACCACCGCCCCCACTCTCCCACAGCAGTGTGCTCTTCTAAGGAGAAAAGGTGGGCGGGAAATGGAACTGGCTCTCTGAGCCCTTGTTCTGAGCCGTGCTTGGGCTGAGGGCTCTGCTCTTAGCCCCCTGCGTTTAGGAAGGGAGGGTGTCTTTGATAAGATCTCCTACAGCATCTAGCACAGGGGGAACCCCAGGCGGCATTCCAGTGGGTCTGTCACCTCCAAGTCACTGGTCGTGCTCTCTTCGGCAACAAAGTCATGAGATACGGAACTGCCAGACAACCTTTGTTTTAAAAAAAGAAAACCTCTCTTTGGTCTTAAATACATGTTTAGAGTTGCTTCTGTAGCTAGGGAGAAATGAATTCCATTTTAAGTGTTTCTAATATATTTGGGGTAGCAAATGGCTTATTTCTGAAATACTCATTTTTTAACTTCAGCATTGAATGAATAAAATAGAAAGAAATACCGGGCGTAGCACCTAATGTGAAAAGATGCTGATGTGAGAGGGAGGGGCCACCCGCCGGGCAGGTGTCACTTGGGCCTTTTTAGGGCAGTGCCACAGGAATCAGTTTTGAATTCTCCATCCTCTACTGGAATGAATAACTTTAAAAGTGACAGCCCAACTCATGCAGGCCAAAGACTGAGTCACCCTTCTAAAGGACACTTGGTGTGCCTATTCCATGTGGCAAAGCAGGTGAGAGCTGTGTACCAAGAGCTTAGATTAAAAGGGTTATCTAAGGCACCCCAAACTGGATGTCATATGCAAATTAAGATTTCATTTTCCCACTCTCACCCCCAAGTTCTAGACCCTCAGGGCTGCCATCCCCAGGCATCTCGGCCCCCAGGCAGCAATTTTAAGCTGACTAAATTTCAAATGGAATTCTGTGACATTTGTTCCCAAAGGTAGTATTTGCCAGTTTCAACCTTGTTGAAGTCATGGAAGTCAGTCTGCCCAGTCTGGGGACAGAACCCATAGTCTCTGTCAGGCATACTTGCCTTCAGCTCCTGAGCCCATGAACTTCTCTGAGGTGCTGCTTTTCGTCTGGGAAACCAAAGCAGTACCTGCCTCCAGGGCCCTTGTGAGGGCGCAACAGGAGCAGCGCCTGTGAACCAGCCCCTGTGCTTTCACCCTAGAAATGCAGAGCCTCCCTGCCCCACCCGCCACCTGCTGTGCCCAGCCCTCCGGCTGCTCCGCAGCGACCTTCACTGGCCACCCCATGGCTTGAGTGTTCAGCTGACACTGGCCCTGCGTGTCTGGGACCATGCTATCCTCTCCCCTGTGTTTCTTTACCAATAAAGAAAAGAGTAACATTACCCCTTCCTCCCAAAAGAAGTGTTGCGAGATGCCAGCGTACCCAGGATAGCACTGTTGCCCCTGCACTTATGGGGAAAGCGCCATTTTAATTGCAAAGCCAGAGAAGCCAGTGCTATTAATAAAATCTGTAGTCCCAGAACTTCTGAAAAGACACACACGGTGCTCAGTCTCCCCGTGGGGAAGGCCAGGCTTGGGGGTAATTGCAGAGTGAGAGAAACCTTTGCCAGCATCCTTAGGAGCTTCCTGGTATTCGTACCCAGCCCTGCAGATCCCACGACTGGCTTCCTCCAGCCCCTCAAGAAGGCAGGCCCAGGAAAGGAGGGCCAAGGCTGAGGCTGCCACATGAAGGCACACACACTCTTTATGTCTGATAAGTTCATTCTTCCCTCAAACACTGTTAGCTCATGTACTGTTTTTCATGCCCCAGGACAGACAGGCCTCTGCTTTCTTCCTCTTCGAAAAGGAGGGTGCAGACCAGAGAAGAAAGTGCCTTCCCTCCCAAAGAACCTCCATTGAATTCAGTTCCCTAGGGTGTTACAGAGAAAGCCAACAGCTGATACATGTTAAGACCTATGTGCCTGGGTGTGTAATACCAAGGATGGGAGGTGTCACATCAGAAACCAGGTCTCTGGACACCAGGCTTCACATGGGCTGGACATGTGTCAGTACAGATAAGGGTGAGAGAAAGAGCTCAGGACTGAGCCATAAAGCCAGCTCTCAGTTCCTCAGGGTGGGAGGGGTGCGGCGAAGGCTGTAGTGAGGGGTGAGGCCCCAGACTCCACGCACAGATTGGCTGCTCTCTGCTTCCAGCAATAAACAAACTACCTTTTCCCACAGTGCCTGCTCTACTCAGACATGGGCCTCCCTTTTCTCTTTCTGCAGGAATTGGCTTCTTCCCAGGCTTTAGAACATCAAGCCATCTTTAAGATTGAATTTATCATTTGCAGACAGTAGGCTGCAGCACCACTTCACCGTGTAAAGCTGCCCGGCTGCACAGATTGTTGGGTCTCCCCAGCATTTTGCTGAAGACTTTATTTACAGGTTTCAAATGCTTGGCAGCCCCACCTCTTACAATTAGGGTAGTGAGAGAGGCACTTACGAAGACTTGGTATATTTAATGCAACCTTGAGTATCTAAATAGATTTTCACCAAATTGAGTCATGAGTAATGCCTTCTGACAGCTTGGAGCCTTGAAAAAAGCACACACATAAAACTGTGCATGCAGACTGTGGTCTCTAAACGCCTATGGGGCGGAAAGCTGGCCACCGTCGGCACTGTGCTCTGGGGCCTGGGCAGCACAGAGACACAGCCCAAACCGTGCAGCCAGGTTTCTCAGACAAGTTAAGTAAGAGCACAGAAGACCGGAAGTAACAAATGTTCAGAGTAGGTGAGAGAAGTGGGGCGACCCTACAGCTGTAAGCCAAAATCAAAGAATTTCCCCTAATAGTCTGAGGGCCAGGGCAAAAGGCACTAACGACCAGGTGGAAGTCAAGGCAGTGCACCCCGCCCAGGCTGGCAGGTGCTGGAGCACACAGGAGGGGTGGCAGTCTGGAGGACCACGTGTTCTCAGACGTGCCCAGGGAAGGGTGATTGGGTGATGCCAACCGTGTCTCCTCTCAGTGCCGCTAGAGCCCACACAGTCAGCTGAAGGGCTCAGAAGGCCAGGGTGGCAGTCCCGTGCAGCCCGCCGTGAGCTCCGTGGCCCGTGTGATAAAGGGCAAGGGTGGGCCTTAGAGTCGGGGGTCTGTATTCTAATGCCACCGCCTCCTGTCTATTTCCTCAACCAAAAAAGTAATGGGAGAAAATACTTCCCGTGTGTTTCTCATGGGCTCTTTGGGTGGAGCTGTCCGTGCACTGCACTGTGCCCTGGTGATGGTGGCCCTGGGGGGAACTTGCCATCACCCCCTCAGCTGCACATGTTAGATGCGTCCCAGCTTCTCTGTCTGATTCTGGCTATGTCACAAATCTATCCAGAATTCTTTTTGATGCTTTTATGTCCCCTGCCCACAGCACTTCTCCAGGGCTGTGAGTTCCTTAAGCTTTATTCCATACTGTGAACATAGTTCGCCCTGCATGCCCAGAAGCTAAGAAACAGTGGCTTGACAGAAAATCCATAAATAACTGACCCTGATAGGATGAAGGTCATTCTGTGAGAAAATGCCAGCCTGTGTGTGAATGTCCACAGCCCGTCAGATGCTTCTGTCTTGCTTAAGCCAAACCCAGGACTGTCAGCTAAAAAGCCAGCTACTCTGAACTGCATTCCTGAAGGAACCCCCCAACCCCCTGCAGTGCTTCCCTTCCCTCCTTCCCTCCTTCCCTCTTAGCCTTCTTCCTCTGGGAGGCCTCACAGGAAGTGCCTCATTCAGGCTCACGTATCCAGAAAGCTTGTCGATCTTTGCCGTCCTTTGGAGATCAGCTGCTCCTCACCATGTGCCAAGTCTGGGGCTACTTCATGCATACATGCATTCAGTGAACTTGTCCTGAGTGGGGCGTGTAGACACACAGGTGAGTGATACCTGGTCCCCGTGCTGAGGATCTCACTGTCCAGGTTGGAGGGAGACTATTTATAAGACAACAGGATAGCGGCAGTTGGCGTGTGTGGGTGTTACGGCAGACCCAAAGCAAACGGGCTCAGAGAAGGCTTCCAGGCAGAGGATGCCTAAGCTGGTTCGCAAGGGATAGGTAAGAGTTGACAAAGCAGGGAGGCAGGTGTGCAAGACGAAATAGGTGGCATAAGATATGAAGGCAAGATATGAAGCAGCAGTGGCGTGCGCTCATGTGTGTGTGCGCGTAGATGGGTGGGAAGCAGGGAGGTAGAAAACAAGTCATTCAGTGTTGCTGGAACTTAAATGAAGAGAAAGAGGTGGCGGAGGTGTGGCTGGAGAAGCACAGTCCAGACCCTGTGGACAGTGGGGAGTCCAAGCAGGAAGGGCGGCAGTCAGGCCGGCAGTGTCCACATCACTGGCCCCGAGTGGAGGGCAGGATGCAGGAGACGTGAGGTGAGCAGTGGGGACCCTCGGGGGAGGGTGTGGGGTGGCCAGACCCCACAGCAATGATAGCTGAGATTTTTGAAAACTTCTTTTTTAAGGACAGATTTGAGAAATATTTAGAAGCAAAATTGGTAAGACTTAGTTGTTGATCATCTGTGGATAGTAAAGAAGCCAGGGATGACCCCAGGTTTCTACGTGGTTGAATAGGTTGATAATGAGATTAAACGAGGAAGTGCTGACTGGAGTGAAAACCCTAAGAACAGAGCCAGCTCCTATTAAGTTCTTTGTATGTACTAGGCACAGTTCTCGGCACTGAACACATTATTTCATTTGTCCCTCTTTCATGACTGAAGGGACCTGAAATTCCAGGAAGTCCATTTCTTCTTAATCGTACCACTCCCTGGACCCACGCGGAGGCGGAGCTCTTCCTGCCCCCCGGCCCGCTGGACACGGGATGGAAGCTGCGGGCGGAATGGCTGTGCTTGCAGCTCACCTCGACCTGAGCAGAGGAGACCCCACGGCACGTGCTTCCCCAGCCCAGATACCCCATGAGTCTGATGATAGCAGAGCTGGGTCACCAATGGACGGGGGAACTGGGGTCCCAGGGCCTGGTCCTGACATTGCGGGCGTGTGCGGCCCTGCTGTGGCCCTGGGCACCAGCCCCCTCGTGGTCTGTGGCTCTCAACAGAGTCTCTCCTGAAAGCTTCCCCACCTCCTTGAGCAGAGGGGTGTGTCTCCACCAGCCTCAGATGCTCGGGGAGGCTCTCCAGCCCTGCAGGGCCCCGACGTCAGGAGAGCCGGAGGGACACGGCCGCCACTTGGCACTGGGACCCGCAGAGACGCCTGGCTTCATGGATTAAAATGGAGTATCGAGGAGAAGGGCTGGGACCCGGGGGCTGCTCCCCGCATCCCCCCACTGCCAAGGCCTGGCTGCCAACAGGGTGTGCGAATGCCAACAGTCCGGGCACGCGGAGGAAAGAGCAAGGCCTGGGAGATCCGGGTTCGAGCTCCTCCTTTGCTACTAGCCTGCTACAGAATTCTTCCCCCTCTGATGTCAGCTTCTCTATTTATAAAATAAGATGGTTGGACTTGATGACAAAAATACTGCCTCCCATTTGAGGAGCTCTCTGCAGCTGAGGACTCAGCAGCCCTGTGACCCGGTGCTCCTGCGGCCATTGCACGCCTGGCGCCCTTGGCTGGCGGTTCGTCCAGTGGAGCCCGCCTCGGACTGGGTGGGTTTCGGAGCACCTTCTCTGACGCAGATGCTGGGCTACCGTCCTTTACCCCACCGTGGCCCTCTAGTGAGGGCGAGAAAAGAACGATATGTCCGTCGCAGGACCTTTTGGAGGATTTGGCAGGGTCCTTGCAGTTCTAAAGGCCAGGGCCTCGGCACACTGAAGTCCCCTTCCTTCTTTAGTGCCGGCCGGTGGTCATCGCCAAGGTGACCGTGCGATCTAGCGCCCAGCCTGGGGCACTTCTGCGCATGAACTGTTAATAGTTAGACCAGAGTAGGCAGAAGCGTGGACCATCCTGGGTAAACAGGGACTAACAGCGACCGTAGGTGTCACCGCACATATCCAGCCACACGTTCCCCCATGCAGCCGTGCCATCGTCAGCCCTGACCTTAGACTGAGCCCAAGGGAAACCGGACTGCAGACAGCAGCCGCCTCCCACGTCAGGAGGCCGAGCCTTGGGCCTGGCTGCGCTCTGTGTGACCACAGGCTGGCCACACACAGGTGCTGAGCCATGGCTTCCTCTGTCCACGCAGGGCTGAGCCCACAGGTCTCTTCGAGCCTCTGCCTCCAGCTCTCACACTCCTTTTGGGTCCTTCTTTTGTGATTAAGATGGTAGTTCAGAGGTCATGGCCAACAGTGCCGCTGGTCCTGAGTGTAAAACGGTCACCCTTTCTCTGCTCCTGCCCCTCCGTGCTCAGATCGGGGCTGTTCTGAAGCCTGGTGGGATGGCCTTGCAGCCCTATTTTGGCTCTGCCGTTCACTACATGTGAGCGTGGGCCAGTGAGGCATCCATAGGGACCAGTCCTTTTCCTCCACAAACAGATCGCTCTGTGGTCCTAGGCCAGCCACAGCAGCCCCTGCCTGCTTCTCTCAGATGCCCATTGGCACTCTATGGGAGACCACTCCGTGACTGCGGCCAGAGCACCCACCGATTATAAATGTGAGCGCCAGAGGGGTCTTGTGAGATTGCAGTCTAGGCCTTCCGTTTTCCTGCTGAGGACACAGGCCCAGAGGGGAGTTCTGACCTGCCCAAGGATAGGCAGCTAGCTCAAGGCGGAGCAGGACCCCAGCCACGGCCGACCTCAGACGCCCCACTCCCAGCCCAGCCCGGCCTCTCCCTCTCCCTGCGCGGCACAGCCGCTCCTGCTGGGACGCAGGCATTCACCAACCTTCAGAAGTCTGTGTTTATTTATAAAGCTGCGGCCTCTCCTTCCAGCTTCTGAAAGCATTTTACAGGCATTAATTAAGGAAGGTTCATAGCAAACCCAGGAGGGAAGGAAGGAAGAGCTGGGGGGGATTCTTTAAAGGGCCAGTCCCACTGCCGCCTGCCTCTCCCTTTCTTTCTTAGCTCCTCAGAACATACACGCATATGCACATGTGGTCACACATATACACTTACATGCATACTCACACATACACATACATGCACACACATGTACATACTCGTGCACCCATACACAAATACATGCACACGCAAACATCACACACACACACACACATACACACCCCACACCGCAGCCATTTCCAGCAGCCTCCGGCACCTCATGACAAACCTGTGCTAACCCCATCCCTGATCACATCTCTGCCACCTCCCCGAGCCTCATCCCCTGTCGTGTGACCCCAGCCAGCAGCATCCAGTGGACGCCCTGCAGTCAGGGTCACGTCACCTCACACAACCCCACCCACACACTCCTCTCCCAGAAACCCACTCCTGAACGTTCTGCATGCTTCAGCTCAAGTCATCTCCCACACTCAGAGAAACACTCCACCTGTCCCGCTATGAAGGCAGCAGGGGCTGGTAGGGGAAGCCCGCGCCCTGGGGGCAGCCTGTGGCAAAGCTCCACAAGTGGGGGCCACGCAGATGCTTCCTTCGCCCAGCTCCGGGGTCCACGAGTCCCAGATCAAGGTGTCAGCGGGGTGGCTTCCCTCTGGGGGCCTCCTGCTCACCCCGGTGGGCAGACACATCACCCGGCTCCGGCCTCTGCATGCACACGGTGCTCTCCCGGTGTGCCGTCTGTGTCTAGGTTTCCCACCCTAAGCCAGGATGACCTCAGTTTAGCTGATTACATCTGTGACGACCCTAATTCCAAAAAGGTCACATTCTGAGGTGCTGGAGTTGGGACTTCAGCGTAGGAATTTGGGGAGAACACAGTTAACCGTGTTACAGAGATCCCATAAATCCAGCATCTCTCCCAGACTGATTAGTGTCTGTTATTGGTGGGCTGAGTGGCTCACATGAGAAATGTTCCTATTCCGACACCAAGATTATGGCCCACTGGCTGCTGTCCCTCAGCTCAGTCATTCCTTACGGTCTCCGCATGTCGGGTCCACCTGGGGCATCACTCGCTCACTAAAACAGTCCTGAAACCTGAGAAGAGGATGTCTGTGCGCTGGGGACAGGCCCTGCTGGACGCTCTGCAGCCACCACGGCCCCTGCGAGGATGGTGCAATACCATCCGCCCTCCCTCCCCCGTTCTACCAGACCTCAAGCTTTCAGGGTCCTTTGGGGAGGTGGACCCCAGCCCCAGCCAGGAAGGGAATCACAGCCTGTCTAAGCTGGTCGGGCAGTCCCCATTCCCTGGCCCTTGACTTCTTCAGCCACAAGCATGGATTGCAGTCTGGCTGTTGAAAAATAATAGTCTGCTGGATGATTTCTGCAGCAAACATCCCTCACGGGTATGAGAGGTACAAAGTCCCTCTTCAAGATATCACCACGTCCAACTGCCGTGCCTGAAACAATGGCAACCATCTTGTGACCATGAGGGTGCCGGGCTTGAGGACACTCCAAAGGACTGAAGATGACAGCCGAGAAAGACGGAAGGAGCTTGGATCTTTGGCGGCATCACTGAGCCGCTGCGCTAACCAGTCCTGGAACCATCTAGATTTCTTATGTAAGATACTAACCTGTCATTATTTAAGCCAGTTGAGTAAGAGTTTTCTGTAACTTTCAGCCCAAAGCACCGATATCCACTCCATTCCCATACCCTCAGCATGTTTATGACCCTCTTCTGATAGATCCCTGAAGATGGGGGCTAGGCAGAGTCCAGTCTTTGCTCTTAGGCCCTAGTGAACCACCAGCCTTCCGGATCTTCCTGGGCTTACCTCAGACCATCTGCATCACAAGGGCATAAAGCGATTTCTGCAGAGCAAAGGGCAAGGACCCAGGGATAGTCAGCAGCTCAGGCGCTGGTCCTACGCTCATGGCCTGGGTTGGAATTTCCTTTTGTGTCTACCTCCTCAGCAGCCTGTGAACTCCCCCAGGGCAGGAAACCGCCCTCATCCTAGTGGCTCTGAGTCCTCAGGGCCCTGCAGGGTGCCGGTGCCTAGGAGGTGTTCGACAAAGGTGTGCCGAGCACTGTCGAGACATGAAGAGAAATCAAGAAAGAGAAGAGAAGCAGGACAGGGTGGCCAAGAGGAAAAGCAAAAGTGAGCAGGGTCAGGGACTTGGCGTGAGCAGAGGGGCCCCAGAGGGGGTGCGGGGAAGGACACACTGTGTGCTTCTCCACAGGGAGAGTGGGGCTGTGAAGGGAGATATCAAGGCCGTGAAACCGAAGGATGGAGACCAAGGAACCCAGAGGCAATGGGCATGGACGAGGGCGCCAGAGCGGCACCTGATGATCCGCTCGCCGTCCCGGGCTCCGCCCTGCCCTCTGCTCCACTCCTCCCCCCTCGCCTCCTCCCTCTCCCTCCCTCTGGGTCTCTCTCTCTCTCTCTCTTTCATCTCCTGCTCTCCGGGAAATGCAGACACGGCTAAGGCTCAGGGGCATGAACGGCCAGGGACTGCAGGTCCCGGCTGGCTGGAGCAGAGGGAGGCGCCCGCAGATGTCCCCCCACCTCCAGGGACGCTGTGCAGGGCTCCCAGTGAGACCGCCTTTCAGCACCAGGGGTGTCTGATCCACACAGCTGCGAGGATGGGGACACTGACAAGGAGACCCAGGATGGCAGAGGGTTTGGTGCGCCCCTCCCAGTGGTCTGAGGGGCATTCCGGGTCACTGTGAACTGGAACACTGGCCCATCTAAGGGAAGCCCTGGGACTACCCAGCTGGCCAGTGTAATGAGAGAGCCAGGGACTGTCCCCAAAGCGTGCTGCCTTTGACCAGAGGACGTTAATGCTTTACATCCCTTGTGTGTCCTTCCATCCCCCTTGGGATGAAGTAGATGAGACCATCCTAAGGTTAGTGGAGTTCATTGTCCATTGCACATCAGTGCTATTGGCAAGGCAATATTCCCTTCCAGATTGCTTCCAGAAAGCTCTGGCCAGCAGGCTGGCCCTGCCTGGTCTCCTCACTTCGTTTTGCCTGGATAATGCCTCCCTGGAGGTTAGCCGCACTGCCCGGCCTTTCTGGAATGCTGTCCCTGGGAAGCTCAGAGCAGCAGCTTCTGAGCGAGCCTACAGCCTGGACCACGTACCTGCCTGGGAAGCTGGCCTGGCTCTCCGAGGACCACCCCTCCCCCTGTGCCTCTCCATGTCCCCGATGCTCTCCCCTCCTCCAGCCGCTGTGGCCCAGGCTTGGCCCCGAGGCTACCTGCTGACCCTCGATACGTCGGCACTGCTACCAACACCTAGCTCTAGCTGGCAGGGCCATGGTACTTTGGACGACAGGACTGGGCTTTGAGAACTGCGTTGCCAGGATATGGCTGAACAACTCTAAATTTAAGTTCATGTAACTTTTCAGACACAGGCAGTGGTGTGGCCTGTAGCACTTATTTCCACTCCACTCCTGGCCCATTCCGATGTCCAGGGGTGGATGCCATGGTGCAGGCCGCCCCCCTCCCAGCAGGATCTGACCTGCGTGGCTGTGGGGGAGCAAGTTTAAGGTGGAGTGGACACTCTGCCAGGATCCCTCGCCCCTCTACTCTGACCTCTAGGCTTCCCAGGCTCTTCCCTGGGGTGCGCTCAGCCCTCTCTTGCCTCCTTTCCCTCTTCAGTTTGGTGCCACCGCCCTCTCACAGCCCCTGCCTGTCCCCACAGGGGTGGAGATACTGCAAGTAGAAGTGACTCAGAACAGTGGCCCCTCCAGCGGACAGCGGGGGAGTTTCCAAGGGGATCAACATGGGGCAAGATTCCTGGAAACTGCCTGCTGGTCCGATGTGATGGGAATCACCAAGGCCCCTCTGCTGTGGGCTAGCTGACCTCAGCCCCAACCCCGACCTTCACCTCCACCCTCTCCTTTGAAAGGCCCTCTTACTCTGTGGGTCACATGTGCCATCTTTTGTTTTGTTTTGTTTTGTTTTCTTGAGATATAAATGACACAACATTATGTTCGTTTCAGGTGTAAAACAGAACAATTTGGTATTTGTATATACTGTGACATGAGCACCACAATAAATCTAGCTCACATCTGTCACCGCACAACTACAAAATTTATTTTCATGTGATGAAAACTTTTAAGACCTACCTCTTAGCAATTTTCGGATTACAGTACAGTATTAACTATAGTCACCATGCTGTACATTACATCCCAGGATTATTTACTTTATAACTGGAAGTTTGTACCTTTTGAATCCTACCCATTTTGCCATCCCATACCCTCCCTTTGGGAACCATGAATTTCTTCCCTGTATCTATGAATTCAGTTTTTTAGACTCCACATGTAAGTGAGATCATATGATATTTGTCTCTGATTTATTTAACTTAGCACAATGTCCCCAAGGTCCATCCATACTATGGCAAATGGCAAGATGTCATTCTTTTTTATGGCTGAGTATGTCCCATTGTGTAACTGTGCCATATCTTCTTCATCCATCCATGCGCTGGTGGACACTCATCCTGCATCCATGTCTTGGGTTTCGTAAATATGCTGCAACAGACCCAGGGGTTTGTATGTCTCTGCAAGTTAGTGTTTCTATTTCCTTCAGATAAATACCCAGAAATGTATTGCTGGATCATATGGTAGTTCCTTTTTTAATTTCTTGAGGGATTTCCATACTGTTTTCCATAGTGACTTCACCAGTTCACAACCCCACCAGTAGGGCGTGGGGATTCCCTCTTCTCCACATCCTCACCCACACCTGTTATCTCCTGTCTTTACGATACTGGCCATTCTGACAGGTGGGAGGTGACATTGTGGTTTTGATCTGCATTACCCTGATGATTAGTGATGTTGTATGTCTGCTTTGGAAAAATGTCTATTTAGATTGTCTGCACATTTATAAGTAGTAGTGTTTTGGTTTTGCTATTGAGTTGTAGGAGTTCTTTATATATATTGGATATTTAACCCTGATTAGATGGATGATTTTCAAATATTTTCTCCCATTTGGTAGTTGCCTTTACATTTCGTTGATGGTCCTTTGCTCTGCAAAGCTTTTAGGTAGATGTAGTTTCACTTGTTGGTTTTTGTGCCTGGGCCTATCTTGGCAGACAATTTACATGTGTATGAAGTGCCCCTTTCTCTGTAGGTGCTGCACACACACGACTGAACTGAGACCTTGCACCGTGTGAGTGTGTGAGCACGTGTGTGCTTACTGGGTCAGAGACACCAAGGCCCTGAGGTTGGCCCTTTCCTCCTCCCAAGGATTAATTGTCTTGCATTTGGTCAGAACATCACATTCTCGCATCTACCTTCCAATGTGATCCCTTTCACAAGTCATTTGCATTATTGTATATAGATAACAAATTAAGACATAGAAGGCCTAAGTCATGCAGGTGAGTTAGTATCAGGGCAGGAACTAGAAACCAGGTCTGACCCCTCGGTGGGGGTGGCCGTTCCAGGGCAGCAAAGCACGGAGGCCAGGCAAAGGCTCCCAGACACCACGGGCCCTCGTGCCCTGCAGCTGAGTTCCTCCCCCTCAGCCCTTCCTTCCATATCTTGTTTTTGCCTCTGAACAACAGGGGGCACACCTGGGCTAGCACCCCTTAAAGTGTCCTGGGAGTTAAGGTTTGCCCAACAGTCTTTGCACAGGAAGAGAATTTTTATGTAAATTGTAACAGAGGATGTTTTCAAGTGCCAGACTCTGATTCTGCTTGACAGACAGCATCTAATTTACTAAAGGGAGGGAGGCAGACACGTTGCCCACAGAACGCAGTCTCATGTTCTCCTGGTAACAACACAAGCCGCAGGTGAGACACCAAGATTCGTTAGGCCAGGGGGGACGGTCCTGTTCCCATATTCCCAGCCAACCCTGAGGCTCATGGTGACTATGTGGTCCACATCCGGCCAATGGTCAGAAGCGTAAGTCTCCTGGCAGAGGCAGTGAGTGAGATTCTGGGGAAAACTGTTGCCTTCATGTTAAAAGAGAAGAGAAGCATCTGGCATGGCCCTTCACCTTCCCCCTACCTTGAACTCACATGTGATGTTTAGACTGGCAGCAGCCGTCTTGTGACAATGAGATGACAAGTGTGAGGATGAACGTGGTATGAGAAGATGGGAAGCACAGAAAGCAGGAGCGCCTGGCCCGCGGGGGCACTGCCAAGCGCCAAGCAAGACCAGCACCTGTGGGCTCCAGGCTTCTGGCTTCGTGTTCACAATGCCTTAGTTGTTAGTTGGGTTCCCTGTTCCTCGCCGCCGAGTACATTCCTGCACTTCACAGACCGGTACAATCAACCCTGTTTCACAAATGAGAAAAACGGGACGCCCTTGGTGGCAGAATAAGGAAGAAACGGTGCTGGAGCTCAAACCCAGATGTCCACACACCAGGCCTGAGCCCTCTTCTCGTCTAAAAAGGGATTGTTAAGCAAATTACTAATATAAATAAGATTAAGAGGAGGCGTTTATCCTGGTTAAAAGGCTAATCACCCATGAATTTGTCTTCACACCAAGGAAAGTACAGTGACCCCATTTTCTGTGCTGTGTGCCTGCTCTGGCCGTGGCCACGGGACAGCCCCTCGTGAGAAGAGCTGGGACCCGCTGGGGCTGAGCAAGTGCGAACTCCCTGCAGATGCAGGCGCTGCAGCGGGGCGACGGCACCGGCAGAGGACTGCAGTGCCCCGAGCCGGCCCAGTGGAGAACCCGAGGACCAGAGGCGGGGTGCTTTGCTCAGAGTCACATCCAGTTAAGGGCAGACCTGACACCCAGTGCCAGGCTCCCCTCCCCAGGTGGGTACCCTCTGCACCCCCGCAGTTTCTGGAGCCCCCTCCTTGTGCGGCAGTTCTGAAACCACTTGGTCAAGACTAGGACCAGGTTTAAGGTCAGAGCCTGTGTGCTCCTCCCCAGGGTCCCCCAGTCAGGCTGCTGTCTACATGGATGCTGTCACATTGCCACACTGCCCCCATTTCCTGGTGTGTAGGTATGCAGGGTCCTGGGTCCCTCTGGACAGCGTCTGAGCCGGGAGCACATGTTGCCTAGAGGGAGTCACAGGCTCTGGCTGTCTGCCAGCACTCCTCCGGTCGTCCTCGGCAGAGCCTGGGCCTGGAGGTGTGAGTGTCCCTTAAGGCTTCCCCGCCCTCCACCAGGGGCCACAGGCTGGAGGGAGGTGCAGGAGCTGGGGGATTTCACCAGCTCTTGATCCCCGCGCCCTCCCCCAGCTCCTCAGTGACCTCAGGGCCCCTCTTAGTTTCTTCCTGCCTCTGTCTCCCCAGCACTCCATCCCCCCGCAAACCCACATACACACACACACACTTCCTCCAACAAGTTACCTTCAAGTTATTTATAGGCCTGGTGGGTCCCCGAGTGGCCCTCTCCGGGCAGCCAGCTGCTGCCTGACCGGCCTCTAGTCAGCAGGGCACCCTCTGCCCGGGGCCTTGATGCGCCTCGGCCTGTCCGAGCAGAAGGGACACGCACGTGGCCGCGCCAGCACATCCAGGCTGTCGTGTGGCTGCCTCCCGCCTCTTAGCCGGGTTTCTGGGGGTGAGTGGGGAGGGGGTGGAGGGCTTGGAGGACACGCATGAGAGTCAGACCACAGCATGGCCTTATTTCTCCCTTCTCCTCCCTTGTTACAACTAAAATAGGCCAAGCCATGATTAAAGGCATTAGGACTCTGAGCATTCATTCCCCCTTTCAAAGCTCTGGAATCCAGCCATAACTAGAATTTTTAGCAAAGGAAGTTCTAAAAATGGGAAGCACCTTCTAGGTCCAAACCCCTGGCAGAGGCCCAGGCAGCTGAGATACCTCTCCTATTTTCCCCACTTAAAGAATAATATGGCACAAAACCCCTGCAAAACTTGCCATCTTAACTGCTTCTAAGTGCACAGTTGGTCACGTTAAACGCATTCACATTATGGTGCCACCAATCACCAGACCTCTTCATCGTGCAAACTGCACCTCTGTCCCCATTAACCATTAACTCCCCATCCCCGTCTCCCAGCCCCTGGCACCCCCATTCTCCTTTTTGTCCTTACAGATATGACTGCTCTAGGAACCTCATGTACCTGGAATCATGCATGAATAGAACCAAGTGTGACCCATCCTGCAGCTGGGAAAGAACCCCTCCTGCCTGAGGAGGATTCCTACAATAAATCTCCTTCTCGCTGTCTGCACACCCTGTTGGTTCCACACCTGGGTAGAGCCCTGGTGAATCTAGGTAGGAAGTCATGCGGAGGCGGCCGCCCGGAGAGGGGCAGTGGTGCTGGGCTGAGAGGCGTGGCCGGCAGTCCCGCGCCCTCTGGCTTCCTCGGGGCTCAGCCGCAGGGAGCGCCCGCAGGAGCCTGGACTCAGCGGCGGCGGCGGCACCTGCAGACGAGGCTTGGAGGGCGCGGGGCAGGGCGCCCACAGCAGGGCCTGGGGCTGGGGGCGGACATGGAAGGCGTCCGGCCTGAGCAGCAGGAAGGGACGGCGGCGGCCTGGGCCGAGGAGCGATGGCTGGATGTGTGGGCCAGAGCAGTCGGGGTTTACTGAAGGCCTGGCTGGGGGCGAGGCCCGCCCACGTGGGAGGCGAGGGGTCACACCTTCTGGCGTGAGCAGCCTAGAAGGACGGGATTGCCGCGACCTGAAACACCTTCCTTCGGCTTCTGCAAAAATGTCTCTGGAAGAAAGGATTCAGTTCCGAAGAAAATGTTATGAATCCCTGATAAAATATTTTATATTTTGTCAACAGAATACACCTATCTTGCCTCATCTGATCTTCACTATCCCCTGAAGCAGGTAGGGAGGTAGTCACTGGCCAGTGGGGAAACTGAGCCTGGGCGCAGCACCTTGGATACAGCGGCACTCGTTCACATTTGTGGGATGAAGGAAGGAAAACCCGAGGTGGAATGGTGAGAAGTGCACGTCTCTTGCAGAACTGACACCAGAGCCCTAATGCCCTGCGCTGCGCCGGCAGGGAGAGCCCAGAGAGGCCCGCACTCCAGTCTTGCAGCTGGGGGACTGAATGCATACGGCTGGTCACCAAGAGACCAGAGCAAGGGGTGCGTGGTGGGGAGGAGAAGGGCAGAGGGGCACCAGGGGTGGGGGCCCAAGGGAAGGGGAGGGCACCCAGGATGCACACACCTCTCACCAGTGTCACCCGAAGGGGCCTTCCAGCTGCCCGGCGCTCGCTGAGCTGTGGGCAAGGATGCGACACCGGCCTGTGAGCAAAGCGGCTTAGCTTAGATACTTGCCTTTTACTTTCCTGTTCCTTTCCCTTCCTATCCCCTGCCCCCCTTTCTGCCATGCTCATGAACCACTACTTTTCAGTAGCTGTGTGAAGCTGCAGCGGGTGAGAGTTAAGTTAGCTGCTGAAGGAACAACCACAATCCCTTGACAATCTAGGTGTCCTCTGACTTTGCCCTGGCTTCGCTCCCTGCGGCTCCTTTCTCTCCCCCCTCACTGCCGGCCCTGCTGCCCTCACCACCCCCCACCACGCCTCACCCGGGGTAGGGGGGTTAAACATGTCTAGAGATTTTTGACACCCCTCCCGTTAAGCCAGAGAAGGTCTGCATCTCTCGCTGTGAACCTGGGCCAGACTGAGCCAGCCAGCAGAACACAGCTGAGGCGATGCTCCGTGACCTCCACGGCAGACCACGGAGGGCGATACAGCAGCCACTGTGCCCCTCGGGATCCTCACGCCAGAGCCTGGCCACCGTGCTGTGAGGAAGCGCAAGTGGCCCAGGGACAGGAGGTTCAAGCAGCCCGTGGGAGGAAAACTGGGTGTTTTACTCTGAACAGCTGGTTAGGGCACCCTTATAGGGTGCATGCCTTGTAGGTCTTTCAAAAGACATAGTATTACTTTACCCACCATTGTAACATCAGTGTTTTTCTTTATAAGTGCTTTGAAGGTTTCCTGAGCAAATCTCAGGGGCTACGTGGGGCCCGAGCCACCAGCGTGTCTGGAATGAGGGATGTGAGCTTGGGAACCGCTTTCTCAGCAGCTCCTGGGCTTGACTCATTAAGCCAGTCGGCCCCTGCGAGGAGCGGCCGCTCGAGCGGGAGAGCGGGCCCGGGTCCTGCAGGCTCGGACGCTTGCAATCAAAAAATTAAAAAATTACAAATACAAAAATAGATATAAACGTGAATATTTATTTAGAATGAAAATCACTCCAACTTTCAAATTTTAAGAAGTTGACGAATACCACAAAAATCACAAAACCTAGAAAAATGACACATTTGTTTTCTTTATTAAATTGCCCGATGGGCCTGTGCAGTACTTTCTCTAGACTTTGTACAGTTTGTCACCCTGAAAAGTGTACAGAATTCATCTGCAGTGAGGCATTCATAGGGGCAGTTCAGATGCGTCTAGAAATCCCTGCCACATCGTACTGAGCCGCAGAGCTGTGTGACCGCATTAGTCTGACACAACAGTGACTTACTGATGAATGTGTGTAGGAGCTCTGTCGCTAGGGCACTCGTCTCTGCAGGCGAGTCTCCACGCTGGCGGCCGTTTTGCTGGAACCAAGGGCCGAGGTTGTCAGGCCGAGGTGCCTCGGGCGCGCTGAGAGGCACTCAGCGAGTGGGGGCCGCGGCTTCACGCCCTCGGTGCACTGCCTGCAGTGCTGTCGCCACTTTATACCCACAAACACAAGAATTTTGATCAGATGCTGTTTGGGTAATTCTCATCAGAAGAGAAGACGATATAAGATGTGCTTATAATTATATACCGTTACTGTTAACTATTTTCCTAACAAGAGAGAACTGTTGGGCCAGACCTTGGTGAGACCCAAGTCCTGTGCTGGCAATTTTACTTGTTCGATCTTTGGAAGAATCTTCCACAGGCTAGCTTCTGGCTCAGTGGGTTTAAAACCCTTTTTCCCTCCCCTCCCACATACCCCCAGTGGTGGGCGCTGTAGGACATCCTCTGGGCGATAAACGTCTCGGGCTGCACCTCCATGTCCTGGGCTCTGAGTGAGGACTGTTCCTGGAAGCCATTTCTACACTGGGTGGCTGCAAACACAAGCAGTGAGCTACAGAAATGTACCCCCCAAGCCCAAATTAAACACTTCCCCAATTCAACTTCCTCTTAGCTGGATCCCCAGAATGTCCACAGCCACTCAAACATCACCCAACAAAGGGAAAATCAGATGGAGAGGCTGGAATGGAAAGAGGCAGAGGTCAACCAGTTGTGGTTGAGCTATTTTACTTTTGCATATATTACAGAAGCATTTGGCCATAGAATACAGAGCTAGAGCCCCATGCCACCCCAGGAAAGGGAGGCCCATGCTTGCTGTGGGGGTGGGGGGGGGG
>JAQQAC010003801.1:2113890-2148669 GCA_029783875.1 Phataginus tricuspis
GGGGGGGGGGCAGAGGCCTCATGGGCTCCTCAAAATATGCATCCCCAGCCTGGAACCAGGGGCAGGTGAGATGCAGGGCATGTGGGCCAAAGGATTTTACCTGCGGCCTGAGGACATGTGCCAGAGTCAGAGCCCCAACTCTGCCCCCAAGCGTCCCTGGCCCCCAAGTGCCCCTGAAAATGGGGGTGATGACACCACCTCCCAGCATCGCGCTGAGGTTTAAAGAGGATTTGCTACATCTCCTGGTAAGCCGAGCACAGGGCAATGCCAGCTGTTGTCCTAGAGGCAGCGTTGCAGCATGCTCCCCTCTCTGGGTCCAGAAGGAACGGATCTGCCTTCTTAAAACAGAAGGTCGTGTTCTGACCCCTATTGGAATGAGCCAAGCCCTGTCCTTGGGAATCAGGGGAATCTGCTGAGGCCACTTCTGCCGCCTCCTCCCTGCTGTCGGGAGGGGATTAGAGGAGAGGCAGTGGATTAACAGCTCACTTTGTCCCAACCTCCCTGCCCAACCAGCAGGAGCCTGCTGGCCAGGTAGGGCTGCCCCTCTGTGGGCTGTTCTCTGTGGGGTACGGAGATGCCCCGCCCCGCTCCAGCTCTGCAGCCAGGACCACACTGAACGCCAGAGAGCCCCAGACCCACCAGGACCTGGAAGGCAGGGACAGAGAGCAAAGGCTGCCCTTTCCTCTGCTGTGCCTGGACCAGCCCAGGTGCGATGCCCAGACTCCCCGGGCCCCAGCCGGACCCCAGCTCCCCCCACTGCAGGATGCCCTGCCACCAGGGGCCAGAGGCCTTGGCCTCCCTGCCGAAGACCGTGCTCACCCTGTGCCTGCTTCTGTCCAGCGCCTCCCTGCCCCCTGCACAGGGGCAGACCAAGATTCCTCTGGAAACGTAAGCATTGAGTTCAGCTCCCACCCCATGAAACCCTTTGCACTTTCCTCCCTTCCTTCCCTCTGGCAGACCTCAATCCCCTGCCTGCCCACCTCTGACCTCCCTTGGGGCTCCCTCCAAGGGGCTTCCACTGCCCACCTGCCCTTTCTGGCTGTGAAAACCTTTGCTTCAGCCTCCTCTCTTCCCCAAAGCACTCCCACCCGGGCAGTCCCACCTGCAGCTCCGCAGACACCTGGTGGCTTAAGCAGAGCTGATGGTCAGGGCCCTCCCTCATCGGGAGGCAAGCAGTGCCTGGAGCACCTGCTGTGCCCATGCTCCTTCCAAACTAACCCCTGTGACTAGACAGGGAGTGGGAGCTGGGTCGGCTCAAAACGGTCATCCTGTCTCCCCAAGGACTGGCTGGGAAACGTGGGCAAAGCAATCTAAGCCAACAAAATGGTTGTGCAGCCAGCACCTGGTCTCAGCCTTCCCTCCTATGCCTCCCTGCCTCCTTCCAGGCCCCAATGCTACAGCTCCTCATTAAGCCCGGGAAAGCATCTGATATCAGTCATTTACACTTCAGTGTAAATTTTGATTCCTGTGTGACCTCTCAGGGGTGTCTGTTCTTTAGTCCCTAGCTCTGGCGGCCCTATTAAAGAAATTTCCAGTACATGAAGGGAATGGAGCACTCTAGTCTCAAGGGGCTGACTGCCTATCCAAGCTCAGCATGATGGTCAGGCCGCCAGAGCCAACTGCCAGCCTCATGTCTTAACAGAAGTGAGGACAGGGAGCTCGGCCAACACACCATGTTTGTGTTTAGCTATGTCGAGTGGGGGGCTTGAGCACCTCTGCTTTCTATATGCCTGGCGTGATGTTCAGTGCCTACAAATAGTGTCTTTACTCCACACAGCAGTTCAGGGAGGTAGGGAACGGTACCCCTATTCTGCAGCTGAGGAAGGAAGCTTGGAGTTGGGTCTCCCCAAGTTCATGTAGTGAGTAAATTAAGTGCTGGAATCTGATCTCGAGTCAGCCTGGCCTGCGCTTCCCCGTTATGTGAAGCCATCCTAGTAGGGCCAGGCCATAAGTCTATCTGTTGCTGAAGGAGATGCGGAGGGTAATTTTCACCCCCAGAACACACACCAACTAATAGTAGGAGAACTCCAGGAACAGGCCGAGTGCCAAGCAAACACGGCTGGGACCCAGGTCTTGGTAGAAGAGAGCTGCACTGCCGACCACCTCCATACGAACCTGGAGAGAGCCGGCGGAGGTGGGGCCACAAGCTGCACCACCTGCCGACCCCACAGCCCTCCCTCCCACTGAGTGCCTCTCGAAACGGCCCACTGGAAGCCCACCTCCTCTTTGTGTCCAGCCACCCCGCCCTCAGCGCCCACATATGCCCAGGCTTCCGCCTGCCCCTAAGCCTGTTGGTATTCCCCAGGGCTTGCCACAGGTCTTACGCTAGACACTCCCCTTGAGAGACCATCTATCCTCAAAATTTCAACTCCCACCCATGTACTAATGACTCTCAGCCCTGCCTCTACCTGTTGGCTTCACATGCCTGTTTGCCCATGCATGGCTCTTCCTGAATATCATGTGAGGTGTTGAATTTAGGTTTGTGACTTCCAACAAACATGACTGGTGCCTTCCAGAATTGTGCAGTGTGCAACCTGCCTGATGGCACAAGGTAGCCCTGCGTCAGGAACCTCACATTCTACATAACCCTGCTTATACTCATTACCTTCCACCCTCCATGACTTCTTTCTCATAGTCTTAATTTTATCTAGTAACACCATCCCCTCAACCATCTAAGCTGGAAACATGGAAGTCATTTTGACTCCTCCAAGCTCTTCTATACCCAGAATTCTCTTTCAAATTGCTTTTTTAGCCTAACGTCTCCCAAACTTCTAACACAGAAGTCAGATGCCTCCTCCCCCAGGCAGCCATCTAACGCACCACTACCCACCCGAGCTCTGTCAGTGCTCCTTCAAACATGTACTATGCTTTCTGTGTTTGAAGAGGTGTCCCTCTAACTAGGGTTTCACAACGGCCGGACTGTGGTGTGGCTCCCATGCTGTGCACAGTGCCTGGCACATAGCAGGGCCTCAGTGACTGTTGGTTGGCTGATTGACTGGCGGTTACCACACAATCGTGCAGACAAACTCCTGCTGCTGCATCCGGAGAGGCACAGACACGGGCCTGCATGCTGAGCTTCAGGACCCCACCAGCCTCCAGGTGTCGGGACACCTGCCCACCGAGGGAGCAAGTGGCCTCCTCAGGCCCTCCCTGCCTGGCCTACCCTCACCTCTGCAGAAGCCACTCAGGGCCTTTTCCTCTGTCCCCGCTCCTCATGCCGCCTCTGAGGCTGTAGCAGAGGGTTCAGGCTGGGGTGACTTTGAGCAGGACACCCTTCAGGGCACAGCTGCTTGAGAAGCTGCCACCGGGCCTAGTGGTTCCCATTTCCATGCCTGGGGTCTGGCCGCCCTGGCCTGGGCCTGGCCACTGCCTCTTCCCTTCCTCCCTCCTCTCCTTTCTCCACCCACAAACCAGAATCCACGGGGGCTTGGGGACAGGGGCTGAGAACCCCGAACCAAAGCCTGACTCTGGGCTCGCCGGCCCCGGCCCCCAGCCCTCAGCGGCAGAGCCAGCCCAGAGCACTCAGCACACACAGCCTCCACTGGGTGTCCTGCCCTGGTCAGGAAGGACAGTAGCTCCTTGTGTGTGTTTTTCTAGGTATATGTCAGTGTGTATGCATTTGTGTGTGTGCATGTGTGATGTGTGACCATGCATATGTATGTGCAACTCTGTGTATTATGTGTGTCTGTATGCTTGTGTGTGATTGTGTGTCTGTGAACAGGCACTTGCTTTCTGTTTGCATGAGTGTGTGTGCGTATCTGTGAGCCTCTATGCACGTGTCTCTGGATCTGTGTGTGTGCACATGTGTACACATGTGTTCTCTCATCACTGGCAGAGTGAAGCTATGGGCAGACACCTTCGGCGGGGACTTGTATAGCACGGTGACCAAATACTCGGGCTCTCTTTTGCTGCAGAAGGTCAGTCACCCACTTCCAGGAGCTCCCAAGGGGGTCAGAGGACAGTTAGCTGCGACTCCCTCATGCCCTTGCTACCAGGAGTCTTGGAGATCATCTAATCCTACCTCCTCATTTTTCAGATGGGAAACTGAGGCCCAGGGAAGGGATTGATTTGCCCAAGCCACAGAGCATGTCACTGGGGAGTCAGTACGACGGAGTGGCCACGAGCATGGTGTCTGCTCGGATCCCTGGGGAAGCCAGTACCAGGCAAAATTAGCTGGACGAGAGATTTGTGGGGCAGGGGTAGGAGTGCCTGTGGAGAACAAAGCGGAGAGGGGACAGCAGTGAGCAGGCTGGAACGCAGGCCTGAACCCAAGACCCTGTGACCCGGGAGGGAGAGGAAGGGGAGGGCCGAGGGAGGCCCAGATGCCCCTGGGAGAGCCCGGCAGGAGGGCTTGTGGGTAGGAGCAGGTGCAGCCTCGGGCCTCTGCATGGGAGGAGCTCTCCAGGCCTCACAGGGACAGGAAGGCACCCGCAGGGGCCTGAGGCCTGAACAATGCCTGGGTGCCTGGGCAAGAGGCAGGGCCTGGCACGAAGGGTCATGTGCTGGCTCCCCACATGCTCTTATTTATTGACGGCTTTATGAGCAGACTGGCACTTAGCTTGTCCTCCCACTAGATGATAAACCTCATTTCCTTCTAATATCTGTACCTCCCAGACCAGTGTTAATAGCAACTTGCCATTCTTTATTATTACGTTAGCTTTATAGTCACGATTTAATTCTGACCACGACCTCATGAGGGAAGCACCTTCTTCACCAGTTTCTAAATGTTGCCAAAAGCAAATCCTAGGCTTTTGCCCCAGCGCAGCAGCCATGCAGCCCCCTCATCAAGGGAGGAGCCGGGGTGGGCGGCCCCCCTCCTGGGCCCCCCAGGCTGCAGCGCTGGCAGCCCAGACCCACCTCCACTCACGCCACTGAGCTCCTCTACTGCGGAGCACCGTTTCACATGTGCCTCCAACCGCAGGGGAGGAGGGCAGAGCAGTGGTGATGAGGCTGTTGGGGTAAAAGCATTCTGTACGTCTATGCATTCTAGAGCATTCTCTGAAGCCATGCACGTCACAGCTCACTGTTGAGGAAATGGAGTAACTGGCTGAAGGTCATATGGCAGTAGGTCGTGAGCTGCGTCATAGCCTTCATGAACACACACACACAAGGCGAGAGATCGCCTCCCTCAGGCCCAGAGGGTAAACCTGAACCCAGATCTCTTCACCCTCCTGGGCCCCCTGGCAGCTTTCTCAGGCTACGTGGACACCTGTTGCTGCTGGCAGAGCCCAGGCAGTGAGAATGCAGTTCACACGGATGTGAGCGGGGCACACGGATGCCACAGGGCATGGGGAGGATGAAGTGATGTGTCACGGTCCCCCAGAGCAGCCCCAGGGAAGCAGCGTGACACACACCGAGCATGGAGTCTGGGAGACCTGCCCCCTCCCCGGTTCCCTGCGCAGTGGCTGTGTGACCCTGGTCCTGGGCAATGGTCTCTCTGAGCCTCAGTGTACTTCCGCCTAAGGATATCGACCGAAAATGGGCCCACAGTGCTCAGAGATAAGTGACACCTAGAACGTTATTGGGGAGGGGAGGGCTGTTCTCAGCTTTGGTCGAGCAAATGAGACCGTGGGCAGGGCGGCACTTGCTGGGAAGACACAGGCCGAATGGACGAGGCAGCAGGTGCCGTCTCTCCCTCCCCCGAAACAGAAGTACAAGGATGTGGAGCCCAGGCTGGCGATCGAGGAGGTGGACGGCTTGGCGCTGGTGAGGAAGTTCTCAGAGGACATGGAGACGATGCTGCGCAGGAAAGTGGAGGCAATCCAGGTGCTCCAGGTCCTGTGGTCTTTGTGGGCCGCCCCAGTCCCGGGGTGGGGCCTCACTGACGGGAGGGCCCTGCACCCCCTCTCCAGCACCACCCCCTCCCCACCTTACAAGCGGCTGCCTTGTAGCGCCAGGATCTACAAGGTCCTTGTGAAGGAGGAAATGATGGGGGCCGAGCAGAGAGGAGAGGGCTAGGGTCTGAGCTGGCCCAGGATAGTGTTAAGAGGGCCTCTGCGTCAAGGCCGCACATCCCGTGGCCGCACACAGCAGTGAGGACTGAGGGGGAGGAGTCACCGGCTGAGAGCACCGATGGAGGCCTCGGTGGCGAGGACGCGCGGGCAGACCGGCTGGAGTGGGGGAAGCACAGCTGGTGCAGAGGGTGCAAAGCAAAGCTCTCTCTCTCCCAGCCGCTCCCCAGCCCTCAGGCTCCCCTCCCGCCCTCTGCCCTCCCACCGCAGGTACCCACCCTCCCCGGCGCCCACCGTGGCAGGCCTCCAGCTCAGGCAGTTCTGTTGCTGGGCACCCGCCCACCCCAACTGGGCCTGGCAGAAACAGTGTGTCATTTCCCTGCATGAAGTGTCTGCCCCGGACGCCCGTGACGACTGGCTGGTTAGAGAGTTCCTGCCTCACCCAGCCACAAGTCCGGCCATGGGAGACCAGTGTACTCCCCAAGACGACTCCCTCTGGGGAGCCGGGAGGACGAGGAAGAGGGGATGGGACCAGGACGGCGGGCTGTGTGGGGGCTGAGGCCAGCACTGGGGCAGGTGAAGAGAGCTGGCAGCCTGCAACCTGGCCCCTGTGGCCCGTCTCCCCACCAAAACCCACCCTCTGGGAGGATCCACTGTCTGAGTCTCTGGGTCCTTCCTTCCCACGCGTTATGATCTGCAGCCTCTTTTCTCCAGACTCAAGGGCAAGGGAGGGATGTTAGCATCAGGAACCAGTGAGCAGGTACCTGGGGCTAGAAAGCCCTTCTGGGCCCCAGCAGAAGGACCCTGACCTCACAGGCAGCCAGCACCACCTGCCTCCTTCCGTCTGCAGTGCTGTTTAAACTCCTCTCTGGGCGGAGCACAGCCAGAGGGATTCAGGGCGCAGGGCTGCCCACACGCTGGGCCCTGCCCACTAGAGCACAGGCCGTCCTGGCTGCCCCACAGGCCAGGGCTCCAGGCTCCTGCGGGGCTCCCTGTGTCACTCCCACTGCTCTACTGTGGGAACCGAACCAAATGAGTGCCTGCCTGTGGACCTTCTCCCTGCTGGGGGTTCTGGGGGACACAGCCGAGGGCCCTTCTATGTGAGCACCATGGGGAAATTTCCAGCAAAGCAGCACTAAAATGACCTTTGCCCTATGGAATCTCTTCATCACACCCTAGGAACCGGGGGCTGAGAGCAGGGAAGGTAAGGATTAGTCTACCCAACTTGCAGCTGTATGAATAGAGACCCAGAGAGGCCGAGTGGCTCACCCCTGACAAAGCCAGAACAGAAGCTCAGGTCGTCTTTCTTTCCCCCAGATGTATTGAGGTGTAACTGATAATCAAAAATTGTATATATTTAAGGTGTGCAACCAGAGGACACAATAGAATTGCACATTGGGAAATATTCACCCAACCAAGCCAAGCAACACATCCATCGCCTCACAACTTACCCTTTCGTGTATGTAAAGGTAGTGATAACACCCAAGGTCTACCTCTTTGCAAGTTTCAAGTACACAATACAATATTGTCGACTAAGTCACATTGATGTATGTCAGTTCTCCACAATTTAGTCATCCTGCATAGCTGAAATTTTGTGCCCCTTGGCCAACATCTTCCCATTCAGCCCTCTCCCTGGCCCCTGGGAACCACCATCCCACTCTCTCTTTCTGAGTTTGACAAGTACAGATTTACACATGCAAATGAGATTATGCAATATTTGTCTTTTTTCATCTTGCTTATTTCACTTAGCATACTGTCTTCCAGATTCATCCATGCTGTTGCAAATGGAAGGATTTCCGTGTTCTTATGGGCTGAATATTATTCTATCATACACACGCACACATACACACATAGTGGTATATCCGTTTGACCGTTGACCAGCAGTTGTTTCCATATCTTGATTATTGTGAATAATGCTTCAATGAACATGGGTGCGCAGATATCTTTTTGAGATCCTGACTTCAATTTTTTGGATGTATACCCAGAAGTGGGATTGCTGTGTTAGTTCTATTTTTAATTCTTCAGAGAATCTCCATACTGTCTTCCATATGGTGGTACCAATGTACATTCCCACCAACAGCGCATGAGAGTTCCTTTTTCTCCACATCCCCACCAACACTTGTAATCTTCCTAATAAAGACCATTCTAACAGGTATGAGGTGATATCTCATTGGAGTTTTGATTTCTATTTCCCTGGTGATTTGTGAAGTTGAGCACCTTTTCATACATCTGTTCGTCCTTTATGTCTTCTTTGGAGAAATGTCTATTCAGGTACTTTAAACACATTTTGAATCAGATTATTTTTTTCCTTTCGAGTTATAGGGGTTCCTTATATATTTTAGATACCAGCCTCTTGTCAGGTAATGTGGTCTGCAAGTACTTTCCCCCATCCTGTCGGTCGCCTTTCTGCTCCGTTGATTGTTCACTTCGCTGCACAGAAGCTTTCTGGTCTGATGCGACCCCGTTCCTGTTTTTGCTTTTGTTGCCTGTGCTTTGGGCGTCATATCCCCCCAACAAAAGGACCAGTGTGAAGAAGCTTTTTCCTATCTTTTCTTCTAGTAATTTTATGGTGTCAGGTCTTACATTTAAATCTTTAATCCATTTTTTGTTTTTGTATGTGGTGTGAGATAAAAGGGTCCAATTTAATCCTGCGTGTGGATATCCAGTTTTCCCAACACCATTTATTGAAGAGACTTTTTTTTCACCATTGTGTGTACTTGACACCCTCAGAGATGGTCATAGATGTTTGGATTTACTTCTGATCATAGATGTTTGGATTTGATGATCATAGATGAATGGATTTATTTCTGGGCTTTCTATTCTGTTCCATTTATATATATGTCTGCTTTTATGCCAGTACCAGCTGTTTTGATGACTGTAGGTTTATAATATATTTTGAAATCAGCAAATGTGATGCCTCCAGCTTTGTTCTTTTTGCCCAAGATTGCTTTGGCTATTCAGGGTCTTTTGTGGTTCCATTTGAATGTTAGGATTATTTTTTCGATTTCTGTAAAGAATGACAATGTCCAGGCAATTGTGAAGTAGGGATTACATTGGGCAGTACAAAGATCCCTTTGGGTAGTAAGGACATTTCATCAGAATTAATTATTCCCATTCACGAACATGGGGTGTCTTTCCACTATCTGCGTCTTCTTTAATTTCCTTACTTCCCATGATGCTCTGTGATGCTCACCTTCTTTTTTTTTTAATTGTGGTAAATACACATAATATAAAAGTTAGCATTCTAATCATTTCAACAACTTTAAAGTATATAATTCAGTGGCATTAGGTTATTTTGCAATGTTGTGCAACTGTCATCCCTATCTAGTTCCAGAAGTTAACATCACCCCAAGCCCTGTGCCCACTAAGGAGTCACGGCCATTCATCCTGCCCCTGGCTCCCGGCATCCGTAATCTGCTTTCGGTCCATGGCTTTTCCTATTCTGGATATTTCACATAAATGGACTCATACAAGCTGTGACCTTTTGTTTCTGGAGTTCCTCACTTAGCATAATGTCTTCAAGGTTCCTCCATGTTTTAACATATATCAGAACTTTGTTCTTTTTACAGCTGAATAATATTCCATGTTATGGATATTGCACATTTTGTTTACCCATTCGTTGTCTGACAGACATTTGAGTCATTTCCACCTTTCAGGGAGTGAGTACATACATACTGAATATATATATGTATGTATGTATGTATGTATATACACATATACATAAATACACATACACACATTTTTAGTAGACTTTAGTTTTTATAGCACTTCTGGGTTCACAGCAAAATTGCAAAGAAAGTACAGAGAGTTCCATATACTCCCTGACCCCACAAACACACAGCCTCAAGAGCTGTTAACACCCCCTACCACTGTGAAACATTTGTTATAATCAATGAGCATACATTGACACTTCATTATCACCCAAAGTCTGTAGTTTACTTTAGGGCTCAGTCTTGGTGTTGTACATTCTATGGGTTTTGAAAAATGCATAATGCCATGTATCAGCCATTATAGTGTCATACAGAATAGTCTCACTGACCTAACAAATCCTTTGTTTCCTGCCTATTCATCCCTTCTCCCCCACAAACCCCTGGCAACACTGATCTTTGTACTGTCTCCACCATTTTGCCTTTCCCATAATGTCATGTAGTTGGAATCCTAGTTTATAGGCTTTTCAGATTGACATCTTTCACTTAGTAATGTGCATTTTCCTTTGGGCTGTTGTAAACAGTGCTGCATCGGCACACACGTCCTTGCTGGAGCCCCCACATATTCTTAGGAGCAGAACTCACTGAGGGTGCACTGGCCCCCTTTCGCCCATTCATTCTCCCCTTGTGTTCCTGTTCCTTAGAATCTGGTAGAGGCTGCTGAGGAAGCTGATCTGAACCATGAATTCAATGACTCTCTGGTGGTGAGTCCTTCTGCTTCCAGAGTTGCTGCTGGGAGGGTATAACGGCTAATCCTCAAACCCCCACCGAGGGCCAGGGCCACTTGAGTACCAGAGTGCAGGGATGGGGAGACATGGGAGGCCAGTGTTTTTTAATGTGCACAGGATTTGTATGAAACTACAATAATTTGATTCAGAAATGCTACTGATTCTTTTAAGAGGGATTTATGGGCCCGATAGGAAAGATAATTACCAAGACCTGGGGGGTGGGGGGCATTGGTGTCAGTCTAGTCATCCCATAGATATTAATTACCCAACTGCAGTGTTCTAGCCTCAGCACAAAGTTGAGAAGCTCCGAGACTGAATAACTCTAGTATAAGGTGATGTAACAAGCCCTTGCAGGTAGATAAACAATGTTCCAAGAATGTGGAGGGAAGGGGAGAAGAACTCAGAAACTCCTGCAGACAGGTGGCATTAGGGCTGGGCCTCAGGCCTAGGAGGGCGGGAGCAGACAAAGGCATGGAGAAAGCGTTTCTAGGCTGAGGGAAAGGAAGACACTGAAATAAGAAAACAAGATTGAGGAAATTGTCAGAAGTCAGTCCTTTACATCCAAGGGATGGTGAAGTAGAAAGTGACCGTGGAAAAGTAGGAATCTGGCAGTTATTCAGCCATGGATGGTGTGCATTCTAAGGCTTGAGAAGGGGAGGTCCACAGCCCTGTTTGTGCTTTAGAAAGCTCATGCTGTCAGCAGCACTTGAGGCATGGGGCAGGACGAAGGGGGGCCTGAGGGGAGCGCTCAAGGTCTGAACCGGCTGGCACGGAGGGAGGGGTAGGAGGGTCTGATTATGGCTCCAGTGCGGCAATCCAAGTGGGCCCTCCAACGCTGCATGTAAGAGCCAGAGAGCAAACTGGCTCGCAGGAGGACACAGGACTCACAGGCCCTGCCCCAGACCCAGGCTGTAGGCAGTTTCCTAAAGAGAGAGGCCTCATCTCTCAGGAATGCACCGTTCCGGGTCCTTAGGAGCCTTTCCACCCTGGAAGGGTTGGTGGTGCCGGTGGGGCTGCCTCTGTCTCTTTGTCTCTCCTTGAAGCTATGTCTGCCTGTCTCTGTCTTCAACTCTAGCAGTGTCCACACCCCCTAAATAAAGTGGAGAGTTGAAGCAATAATGTGGACAATTTACATGAAACAAGTAGTCGGCCTTCCACTCCGATGCTCTGGGTATACTCGCCCCTGCCTCGTGCCCATCACCGCCGGACTGCCCACAGTCGTTGCTTACATGGACGCTCTCAGTCTGTCTGGCCCCGTCTCTGATGCCTAAGCCCTCTGATGGCCGCCTTTTCTCTATCTCTCTCACTCTGTGGGTTCCCTGTGTGCCCCCTTTCCCCCCACCCACTCCAGTTTGACTATTTCAACTCAGTCCTGATCAATGAGAAGGACAAGAATGGCAACTACGTGGAGCTGGGGGCCGAGTTCGTCCTGGAGGCCAACGCGCATTTCAGCAACCTGAGGGTGAACACCACCAAGAGCAGCGTGCAGCTGCCCACCCACGTGTACAACAAAGGTGCGGGGGGCCCATACAGCGCCTGGCGCACTCTTCACCACTTGGTTGCTGTCAGAGTGCCGTGGTTTGCCTCTGTTTTCTCAAGAAGCTCTGCAGAGTGTAAACTGGTCCTCCAATTTCCTTTACTGAAAAGGAGAAGAAAAATTATTCTACCGAAGCTTGGGCTGGGAGAAAACTCAGTGTTCCCAAGTCAGAGGGGGAGAGTGTGTGGGGTTCTCCAAGGGAGATTTAGAGGCAAGTTGTGACCTGCATTGCTGCAAGCTGTGTGTCTGTCTCTGTGTGTGTTTATGTTGCTGTTTGTGTGTGTGCACATGCGCTCAGCAGGTGAGGGATTGGTCACTGTCACTTCTGACTGATTCCCGTGCCATTTCTTCTATAATCTCACCCTTTAGGCCCAGATATTTTAAACGGAGTTTACATGTCTGAAGCCTTGAACCCTGTTTTTGTGGAAAACTTCCAGAGAGACCCAACATTGACCTGGCAATATTTTGGCAGCTCCACTGGGTTCTTCAGGATCTTTCCAGGTAAGGACACTGGGAGGGATCTCCATGATGCTTTTGGCTTCTTCTCTGGAAATAAGGCAGGGGAGGCATTGAAGATGGACCCTGGCACTTAGACCCTCAAGGAGTGGGCTTGGCCCTCCTACCAAAAGCACCTCCATCCCACACTTTGACACTCTTCACAATAGATAAGCACATTTTTGATAAACAGCTCTTGAATGAATGAATGAATGAAACCGTCAAACACCACGAGAGCCAGCCAATAAATGCCCACCTTGAGGTCTTGTCCTAAGAAAAGCACCGGGGAAGATACAATGGAGGATAAAACAATTCTTGATCTTAAAGTCACATCCTTACTGGAGAAATGGGCATACTCACCTGAAATATTCCACAGCATTGTAGTCACAGGTTACTAAGTGATTAGTGGCCATCCTAAGTGTGGGGAAAGCTCCCTGGTCCACCAAGAAAATAGAAAACAAAAATGTCTACCACAAAACTTAAAGAGTTCTAACTCTCTTACTTTCCATTGAAGCAGTTCACTCCAACCCATTTTCATATTTTAGCACAGGGTCTGGAAAGTTATAAGTTGCCTTGTTTTTCTATGACAGGAAATCAGAAAGGTCCTAAGGACCCCTCTGTGTCCCAGGCTGCAAAACCAGTCCTTCTCTAGGAGTGCAAAGGGACTTGAGAGCTCATGCGTTCCCACTGTCAGCATGCGCCTTGTTTCTCTGCCTGAACCCACACCTAGTCCTGGTTCTTGTCGTGTTCTTTGGAGCCTTGATAAACAAGTTCACCCCTCTAACATCAAGTAGCCCTTCAAATTCTTGAAGACTACTCACTGTCCCTCAAGTGTTTTCCAGGGTAGGACTCCTGTGAATATTCCTGTCACATCAGGGCTTCCAGAGATGTCACCTGGGTGCAAAGGTCACTGTCCAGTTGGGAGCCCATCAGTCCTAAAGAGGGGCTGTTTCTCACACCCACACCCACATTTGCAGATGTATTTCAGCTCTCGGGCAGATGCATGGGGTGGGCCGTAATCCTTCATCATGGCACACTATCCCCATGGCTCCATGCAGGCCCACTTTTATTTATTTTTAATTATATTATATCATAATGAATGCCTGTATATACATCACCAACACAAAAACTAGAATATTACCAAACTTCGATCTACCTTTGCGCTCCTCCTCTATGCTGCCCTCTGACCCTCTACTTCCCCACAAAGCCTCCCACCACTGACAAGATAACCACTATCGTGAATATTGAGCTTATCACTCTATTTGGACTATCTGGCTGTTTAGCTATTTAGTTCTATCTCGTACTTATTTATGCACACACACACATCTGCTTAAACAATATGTTGTTTTGTTTTGCTTCTTTGGGGAATTTATAAACTGGTTTCTTATATATTTATATTTCTTGTATTTTAGAACTTGCTTTTTCATCCAATATTATACTAAGGGTCATCTGGGTTGTTCATATAGCTACACTTCGTTATTTTTGCTCCTGTATTATGTTCTTTGGAGTCAATATATGAGTTTATCCATCCTTCTGATCCTGTCCTGGTTGTTTTCAGTTTTTTGTTTTTTTTCTTTACATTTTAGTTTAATGAACAATGTTGCTGTGATTATTCTTATACGTGTCTCCAGAAACATATGACAAAGAGTTTTTCTTGGGCACATACCTAGGAGTGAAACTGCTAGGTCCTGAGGTGTGTGGCTGTTCAACTATGATAACAAAATGCCAGATTGTTTTCCAAAATGCTTTTCCCACTTATATTTTCACCAGCAACAACTAAGAGATCCTGTTGAACCAATTTTCTCAAACTCTAGGTTTTGTTAAACTTTAAAATTCTTTTACAATAATTTTTTAGAATGAAATGGCATTTCCCTGATCATTGGTAAAGCTGAGCATCTCTTTATATGTCACTTGCTGTATGTATTTCTTTTGTGAAATGTCTGTTATGACTTTTGCCTAAACATCTATGAATTTCTAATGTTAACCCACCTTTGAATTCCTATGAAAACTTACCTTGATTATAACAAATTAGTTTTATGCCTTGCGGAGTTAATTTACTAATATTTTGTTTTTAGGATTTTTGCATCTATACTTATAAATGAAATGGTCTTGTCATTTCTTTTATTGTACAGCCCTTGTCTGGTTTTCAATAATACTAGCTTCATAGAATAAATTTATATTCCTTCATTTCTTGGTTTCTGGAAGTACCTAAGGAAGACTAGAATGATCTTCTCCTTGAAAGTTTGGTGGAATTCATCTCTAAAACCAAATAGACCTGGTGTTTTCTTTATGGAACGATTTTAAATTGCTACTCCAATTTATTTAATTTTTCAAGACTAATACAACTTTCTATACCTTCTTAATTTGGGAAAGCACTTTTTCTAAGAATCCACCCATTTCATCTGATTTTCCAAATCTGTTTCCATGAAGCTATTATTTTCCTATTATCTTTTTAATCTCTGCTGAGCCTGTAATTACATCCCCTTGTTGCTGATAGCATCATTCGCCTTGTCCTCTATCAGTCGGCTACTGGCTTCTCCATGTTGTCAGTCCTCCCACCTCACCCTTGTCCTTGTTGACTGCTCTCCATGCCTTTGTTTTCTATTTCACCTATTTTAGCTTGATCTTCTCTTTTCCCTCTCTTTGGATTTAGGCTGTTGCTCTTTCTCCTAACTTATTAAATTGGATATTTACCTTTAATTTTTAGCCTCTCTTTGTCTCAAAAACTAGCATTTATGGCTATTTCTTACCCCTAGAAACTCCACTTTTGTGACATCTCACAAATTTCGGCTGGTAGTGTTTTTGTTTTTGTTTTTGTTTTTTATTTATTTTTTATAATTTATTTTGGTATCATTAATCTACAATTATATGTGCAATATTGTGGTTATCAAACTACCCCCTTCATCAGGTCCCCCCCACCAACCCCATTATAGTCGTTGTCCATCAGCGTAGTGAGATGCTATAGAGTCACTACCTGTCTTCTCTGAGTTGTACAGCCCTCCCCGTGCCCCCGCTACCTTACGTCTGCTAATCGTAATGCCCCTTTTTCCCCCTTATCCCTCCCTTCCCACCCATCCTCCCTAGTCCCTTTCCCTTTGGTAACTATTAGTCCGTTCTTGGGTTCTGTGACTCTGCTGCTGTTCGGTTCCTTCAGTTTTTTTCTTTGTTCTTATACTCCACATATGAGTGAAAGCATTTGATACTTGTCTTTTTCAGCTTGGCTTATTTCACTGAGCATAATACCCTCTAGCTCCATCCATGTTGTTGCAAACGGTAGGATTTGTTTTCTTCTTATGGCTGAATAATATTCCATTGTGTATATGTACCACATCTTCTTAATCCATTCATCTACTGATGGACACTTAGGTTGTTTCCATTTCTTGGCTATTGTAAATAGTGCTGCGATAAGCATAGGGGTGCATATGTCTTTTTGAAACTGGGCTGCTGCATTCTTAGGGTAAATTCCTAGGAGTGGGATTCCTGGGTCAAATGGTATTTCTATTTTGAGTTTTTTGAGGAACCTCCATACTGCTTTCCACAATGGTTGAACTAAATTGCATTCCCACCAGCAGTGTAGGAGGGTTCCCTTTTCTCCACATCCTCACCAACATTTGTTGTTGTTTGTGTTTTGGATGTTGGCCATCCTCACTGGTGTGAGGTGATATCTCACTGTGGTTTTAATCTGCATTTCTCTGATGATTAGTGATGTGGAGCATCTTTTCATGTGCCTGTTGGCCATCTGAAATTCTTCTTTAGAGAAGTGTCTATTCATGTCCTGTGCCCATTTCTTAATTGGATTATTTGCTTTTTGTTTGTTGAGGTGTGTGAGTTCTTTATATATTTTGAATGTCAACCCCTTATCAGATGCGTCATTTATGAATATATTTTCCCATACTGTAGGATGTCTTTTTGTTCTACTAATGGTGTCCTTTGCTGTACAGAAGCTTTTCAGCTTGTTATAGTCCCACTTGTTCATTTTTGCTTTTGTTTCCCTCACCCTGGGAGATATGTTCATGAAGAAGTTGCTCATGTTTATGTCCAAGAGATTTTTGCCTATGTTTTTTTCTAAGAGTTTTATGGTTTCATGACTTACATTCCGGTCTTTGATCCACCTTGAGTTTACCTTTGTGTATGGGGTTAGACAGTAGTCCAGTTTCATTCTCTTACATGTAGCTGTCCAGTTTTTCCAACACCAGCTGCTGAAGAGGCTGTCATCTCCCCATTGTATGTCCAGGGCTCCTTTATCAAATATTAATTGACTGTATATGTTTGGGTTAATGTTTGGATTTTCTATTCTGTTCCACTGATCTATGGGTCTGTTTTTGTGCCAATACCAAATGGTCTTGATTACTGTGGCTTTGTAGTAGAGCTTGAAGTCAGGGAGCATAATTCCCCCTGTTTGATTCCTCCTCAGGATTGCTTTGGCTATTCGGGGTCTTTTGTGATACCATATGAATTTTAGAATTATTTGTTCGAGTTCATTGAAAAAAGCTGTTGGTAGTTTGATAGGGATTGCGTTGAATCTGTAGATTGCTTTAGGTAGTATAGCCATTTTAACAATATTTATTCTTCCTAGCCAAGAGCATGGGATGCATTTCCATTTGTTAGTGTCTTCCTTAATTTCTCTTAGGAGTGTCTTGTAGTTTTCAGAGTACAGGTCTCACTTCCTTTGTTAGGTTTATTCCTAGGCATTTTATTCTTTTTGATGCAAGTGTGAATGGAGCTGTTTTTCTGATTTCTCTTTCTGTTAGGTCATTGTTAGTGTATAGGAAAGCAACAGATTTCTGTGTGTTAATTTTGTATCCTGCAACTTTGCTGAATTCAGATATTAGTTCTAGTAGTTTTGAAGTGGAGTCTTTAGGGTTTTTTATGTACAATATCATGTCATCTGCAAATAGTGACAATTTGATTTCTTCTTTACCAATCTGGATGCCTTGTATGTCTTTGTTTTGTCTCATTGCCATGGCTAGGACCTCCAGTACTATATTGAACAACAGTGGAGAGATTGGGCATCCCTATCTTGTTCCCGATCTTAGATGAAAAGCTTTCAGCTTCTCGCTGTTAAGTATGATGTTAGCTGTGAGTTTGTCATATATGGCCTTTATGATGTTGAGGTACTTGCCGTCTATACCCATTTTGTTGAGAGTTTTAATCATGAATGGATGCTGAATTTTGTCAAATGCTTTTTCAGCATCTATGGAGATGATCATGTGGTTTTTGTTCTTCTTTTTGTTGATGTGGTGGATGATGTTGATGGATTTTCGAATGTTGTACCATCCTTGCATCCCTGGGATGAATCCCACTTGATCATGGTGTATGATCCTCTTGATGTATTTTTGAATTTGATTTTCTAATATTTTGTTGAGTATTTTTGCATCTACATTCATCAGGGATATTAGTCTGTAATTTCCTTTTTTGGTGATGTCTTTGCCCGGTTTTGGTATTAGAGTGATGCTGGCTTCATAGAATGAGTTTAGAAGTATTCCCTCCTCTTCTATTTTTTGGAAAACTTTAAGGAGAATGGGTGTTATTTCTTCTCTATATGTCTGGTAGAATTCAGAGGTGAATCCATCTGGTTCAGGGGTTTTGTTCTTGGGTAGTTTTTTGATTACCGATTCAATTTCGTTGCTGGTGATTGGTCTGTTTAGTTTTTCTGTTTCTTGCTTTGTCAGTCTTGTAAGGTTGTATTTTTCTAAGAAGTTGTCCATTTCTTCTAGGTTTTCCAGCTTTTTAGCATATAGATTCTCATAATATTCTCTTATAATTCTTTGTATTTCTGTGGGGTCCGTCGTTATTTTTCCTTTCTCATTTGTGATTCTGTTTATGTGTGTAGATTCTCTTTTTCTCTTAATGAGTCTGGCTAGGGGTTTATCTATTTTGTTTATTTTTTCAAAGAACCAGCTTTTGGTTTCATTGATTTTTTTCTATTGTTTTATTCTTCTCAATTTTATTTATTTCTTCTCTGATCTTTATTATGTCCCTTCTTCTGGTGTCTTTGGGCCTCATTTGTTCTTCTTTTTCCAATTTCAATAATTGTGTCTTTAGACTGTTCATTTGGGAATGTTCTTCCTTCTTTAAATAGGCCTGGATTGCAATATACTTTCCTCTTAGAACTGCCTTTGCTGCGTCCCACAGAAGTTGTGGCTTTGTGTTGTTGTTGTCATTAGTCTCCATAAATTCTTTGATTTCTTTTTTGATTTGGTTGTTAACCCATTGATTCATTAGGAGCATGTTGTTAAGTCTCCATGTATTTGTGAGCCTTTTGGTTTCTTTCTAAAATTTATTTCTAGTTTTATACCTTTGTGATCTGAGAAGTTGGTTGGTAGAATTTCAATATTTTTTAATTTACTGAGGTTCTTTTTGTGGCCTAGTATGTGGTCTATTCTGGAAAATGTTCCATGTGCACTTGAGAAGAATGTGTATCCTGCTGCTTTTGGGTGCAGAGTTCTGTAGATATCTGTTAGGTCCATCTGTTCTAGTGTGTTGTTCAGTGCCTCTGTGTCTTTACTTATTCTCTGTCTGGTTGATCTGTCCTTTGTAGTGAGTGGTGTGTTGAAGTCTCCTAAAATGAATGCATTGCTGTCTGTTTCCTCCTCTAATTCTGTTAGTATTTGTTTCACATATGCTGGTGCTCCTGTGTTGGGTGCATATATATTTATAATGGTTATATCCTCTTGTTGGACTGACCCATTTATTATTATGCAATGTCCTTCTTTATCTCTTGCTACTTTCTTCGTTTTGAAGTCTATTTTTTCTGATACATGTACTGCAACACCTGCTTTTTTCTCTTTGTTGTTTTCATGAAATATCTTTTTCCATCCCTTCACTTTTAGTCTGTGTATATCTTTGGGTTTGAGGTGAGTCTCTTGTAAGCAGCATATAGATGGGTCTTGCTTTTTTATCGATTCTGTTACTCTGTGTCTTTTGATTGGTGCATTCAGTCCATTTACATTTAGGGTGATTATCGATAGGTATGTACTTATTGCCATTGCTGGCTTTAGATTCGTGGGTACCAAAGGTTCAAGGGTTGCTTCTTTACTATCTAACAATATAATTTAACTTTCTTGTTAAGTTATTGTAAACACCGTCTGATGTTTCTATCTCTCCCTTCTTATTCTTCCTCCTCCATTCTTTATATACTAGGTGTTTTATTCTTTGCCTTTAGTTAGTATTTGGATGGTCTGCTTTCTTTGCTATGATTTTATTTTCTCTGGTGACATCTTTTTAGCCTAAGGGGTGCTTCCCTCTAGAGCAGTCCGTTTAAGATATCCTGTAGTGGTGGTTTATGAGAGGCAAACTCTCTCAACTTTCGTTTGTCTGGAAATTGTTTAATCCCTCAGTCATATTTAAGTGATAATCATGCTGGATACAATATTCTTGGTTTGAGGCCCTTCTGTTTCATTACGTTAAATATATTCTGCCATTCTCTTCTGGCCTGTAAGGTTTCTGTTGAGAAGTCTGATGATAGTCTGATGGGTTTTCCTTTGTACGTGATCTCTTTTTCTCTCTTTAGCTGCCTTTAATACTCTGTCTTTATCTTTGATCTTTGCCATTTTAATTATTATGTGTCTTGATGTTGTCTTCCTTGGGTCCCTTGTGTTGGGAGATCTGTGGGCTTCCGTGGACTGCGAGACTATTTCCTTCCCCAGCGTGGGAAAGTTTTCAGCAATTATTTCTTCAACGACACTTTCTATCCCTTTTTCTCTCTCTTCTTCCTCTGGTACTCCTATAATGTGAATATTGTTCCATTTGGAGTGGTAACACAGTTCTCTTAATATTCTTTCATTCCTAGAGATCCTTTTATCTCTCTCTGCCTCAGCTTCTCTGTATTCCTGTTCTCTGACTTCTATTCCATTAACAGTCTCTTGCCCCTCGTCCAGTCTGCTCTTCAGCCTGTCAATCGATTATTTCATTTCTGTAATGTCCCTCCTGACTTCCTCCCTTAGCTCTTGCATATTTCTCTGTAGGTCCATCAGCATGGTTATGACTTTTATTCTGAATTATTTTTCAGGAAGACTGTGCATTTCCATCCCTTCAGGCTCTCTCTCTGGAACTGTCTGTTTGTTCTTAGTCTGGACCATATTCCTCTGTCTTTTCATGGCTATAGAAGTGGTCGCTGGTAGTTGTCACATACGTCAGCTGGGCTCTTTAAGACTTTAAAAAGAAAAAAAAAGAAAGAGAGAAGGAAAAAGAAAGAAAAGAAAAGAAAAAAGAAAGAGAAGAAAAAACAAAAAACAACCACAAAAAATGCCCATCAGGAGTAGATTCTGTGGGGATGCTGTAGGTGGCACTGTTGCTCCACTATTCCGCAGCCACGGCTGCGCTGCTCCGCAGGGCCCTTCATAGCTCTGGTCGGGGTGGGAACGAATGGGAGGCTGTTGATCTCTGTGGGAAGTCTATGTGCGGCCACCCTTTCCCAGTTGCCAGCTAAGGGGTCTGAAACACCCCAGGACTCCCAGCCTGCTGGGCTGAGTGTGCCGGGGTGATCCGGCTCCTCCGCTGGGCTCCTGTCTCTTTAAGACCGCTGAAAAAAGCGCGTGCTTTTCTTTTTTTTTCTTTTTTCCTTCCCGGGAGCCGGCTTCAAGCACCCTGGCACGTTCCTTGCTCAGATCCTGCACCCTCTGTCTCTCCAATCTCTGCTACACCGCGCGATGTGTGTCAGCGCTCCCCGCGCAGATCACTGGGGCTGGTCAGCTCATGGGGTGTGCTTCCACTCCCTCACAGCTCTGAATCCTTTCCTCCCACCAGTGTGCTGGGGTGGGGGAGTGCTCAGGTCCCGCCAGGTTGCGGCTCCGTATCTTACCCGCCTCGCGGGGTGCCGAGTCCTCTCAGGTGTAGCTGCATGCTGTGCGCTTTCCTGTGTATTCTGGTCTCTCTTTTAGGAATAGTTGTATTTGCTGTATTTTCATAGATATATGTAGTTTTGGGAGGAGATTTCTGCCGCCCTGCTCACACCGCCATCTTCCCGGAAGTCCGATTTTTGGTTTTTGTTTTTTATTTTTTAATTATGGTAAAACACATATAAAACTTTCCATCTTAACCATTTTTTAATTGATGTATAGTTGACATACCGTATTGTGTTGGTTTCCGGTGCACAACATAGTGATTCAACATTTATATACATGGTGAAATGATCACCTCAGTAGGTCTAGTTCCCATCTGCCACCACACAAAGTTATGACAATCTTATTGACTATATTCCTGTGCTGTACATTACATCCCCGTGACTTATTTTATAACTGGAAGTTTGTGCCTCATATACCCCTCACCTTTTTGCCTATGTCCCGAACCCATTCCCCTCTGTCAACCACCAGTGTGTTCTCGGCATCTAAGAGACTGTTTCTGTTTTGTTTGTTCATTTGTTTTGTTTTTTAGATTCCACATATAAATGAAATCACATAGTATTTGTCTTTCTCTGACTTATTCACTTACCACAATACCCTCTATGTCCATTCATGTTGTCACAATGGCAATATTTCTTTCTTTTTTATGGCTGAGTAATATTCCATCCTATATATGTATCACATCTTCTTTATCCATTCATCTATCAATGGACATGTAGGTTGCTTCCATATCTTGACTATTGAAAATAATTCTGTAATAAACATAGAAGAGCATATATCTCTTTGATTAGTGATTTTGCATTAAGGTAAATTTCCAGAAAAGGAATTACTCGGTCATGTGGTATTTTTATCTTTATTTTTTTGAGAAATCAACACACTGCCTTCCTTAGTGGCTGCACCAATTTATATTCCCACCAACAGTGTACTAGTGTTTTCTTTTCTCCACATCCTTGCCAAAATGTTTGTTATTTTTTGTCTTTTTTATACTTACCATTCTGATTGATGTGAGGTGATATCTCATTGTGATTTCGATTCACATTTCCCTAATCATTAGTATTGTTGAGCATCTTTTCATGTACCTGTTGGCCCTTGGTATGGCTTCTTGAGAAAAAATGTCTATTCAGGTCCTCTGCCCAGTTTTTAATTGGATTGTTTCAGTTTTTGGTGTTGAGTTGTATGAATTCTCTATGTACTTTTTATATCAACCCATTATCAGATACATTGTTCACAGTGTATCAGTAGTCTGCCTTTTTGTTTTGTTGATGATTTTCTTCACTGTGCAAAGTTTGGTGAAGTCCCTTTAGTTAATTTTTGCTTTTGTTGCCCTTGCCTGAGGAGACAGATTCAAGAAAATATCTCTAAGACATTTTAAGGCAGTCTAAGAGTTTGCTGCCTATTATCTCTTCTAGGATTTTTATGGTTTCCAAACTTACATTTAAGTCTTTAATCCATTTAGAGTCTGTTTATGTGTCTGGTGTTAGTGGTCCAGTTTCATTCTTTTGAAAGTTGTTGTCCAATTTTCCCAACACCACTTACTGAAGAGATTGCATTTTCCCCACTGTATTTTCTTGCCTCCTTTGTCGGAGATTAATGACCACATAAGTGTGGGTTGGTTTCTTGGCTCTCTCTTCTCTTCCATTATCTGTGTCTGGTTTTGTGCCAATTCCATTCTGTTTTGATTATTACAGCCTTGTCATGTAATTTGAAATCAAGGAGCATGATACCTCCCACTTGTTCTTTTTCTCAAGATTGCCTTTGCTATTTGGGGTCTTTTGTGGTTTCATAAAAATTTTAGGATTATTTGTTCTAGTTCTGTGAACAATGCAATTGGCACTTTAATATGGATTGGATTGAATCTGTAGATTGCTTTGGGTACTATAGACATTTTAACAAATACCAATTCTTCCAATCCACAAGCACAGTGTATATTTCCATTTATTTGTGTCATCTTCAATTTCTCTCATCAATGTGTTATAGTTTTCAGAGTACACATCTTTCACCTCCTTGGTTAAATTTATTCTGAGGTATTTTATTCTTTTGATTCAATTTTAAATAGGATTGTTTTCTTAATTTCTCTTTCTTATAGTTCATTCAACTTTTCTGAATCATTTATTAGTAAATGAATTCAGTAGTTCTAATGGATTTTTGGTGGAGTCTTTAGGATTTTTTATAGACGGTATTATGACATCTTCAAGTGGCAGTGTTACTTCTTTCCAAATTGGATGCCTCTCATTGCTTTTTTCCTGTCTGGTTGTGTGGCTAAGACTTCCAGTACAATGTCAAATAAAAGTGGCAAGGGTGGGCATCCCTGTCTTTTTCCTCATCTTAAAGAAAAAGCTTTCAGTTTTTCACCATTGAGTATGATGTTAGCTGTGGGTTTATCTGATATGGCCTTTATTATGTTGATGTATGTTTCCTCTATACCCATTTTGTGGAAAGTTTTTAATCATAAATGGATACTGAATTTTATCAAATGTGTTTTCTGAGACGATCATATGATTTTTATCCTTCTTTTTGTTAACGTGGTATATCATGTTGGTTGATTTGCAGATATTGAACCATCCTTGCATCCCTGGAATAAATCCCACTTGATCATGGTATATGATCCTTTTAATGTATTGTTGAAGTCAGTTTGCTAATATTTTGTTGAGGATTTTTGCATCTATGCTCATCACAGATATTGGCCTATAATTTTCTTTTTTTGTAGTGTTTTTATCTAGTTTTTGTATCAGGGTAATGCTGGCCTCATAGAATAAGTTCGGAAACATTCCTTCCTCTTCAATTTTTTGGATAGTTTAAGGAGAGGTATTTACTCTTCTTTTTTAAGTGTTTGGTAGAATTCTCCTGTGAAACTATCTGGTATTGGGATTTTGCTTATTGGGAGTTTTTTTTTTAATTACTGGTTCAGTTCAATTACTAGTAGTGATGTTGGTCTGTTCAGATTTCTATTTCTTCTTGACTCAGTCTTGGAAGATTGCATATTTCTAGGAATTTATCCATTTTTCTAGGTTGATCATTTGTTGGCATATAATTGTTTGTAGTAGTCTCTTATGATCCTATGTATTTCTATGGTATCACTTGTAACTACTTTTTCATTTCTGATTTTATTTATTTGGGACCTATTTTTTTTTTTCTTGATGAGTCTGGCTAAAAATTGATCAGTTTTGTTTCTTTTCAAAGAACCAGCTTTTAATTCCATTGATCTATTCCATTCTATCATTTTCTTAGTCTCTATTTCATTTAATTCCAATATGATCTTTATTGTTTTCTTCCTTCTACTAACTTTGGTCTTTATTTGTTCTTGTTTTTCTAATTGCTTCACATGTAAGGTTAGATTGTTTGCTTGAGATTTTTCTTGTTTCCCAAAGTATGCCTGAATCACTATAAACTTCCTTTTTAGAACTGCTTTTGCTGCATCCCATAGATCTTGGGCCATATGTTTCCATGTTCACTAGTCTCCAGGTATTTGTTTTTTGATTTCTTTGTTGACCCTTTGGTTGTCTAGCAGAATGATGTTTAGCCTCCATGTGTTTGTGTTTTTTCCAATTTTCTTCTTGTAATTGATTCTAGTTTCATACTGGTTTAGTCAGAAAAGATGCTTGATAGGATTTCCATCTTCTTAAATTTATTGAGATTTGAATTTTGGCTTTGTATGTGATCTATCCTGGAGAATGTCCTATGTGCATTTGAAAAAAATGTGAATTCTGCTGGTTTTGGATGAACTGCTCTGTATATATCTATTAAGTCTATCTGCTCTAATGAATCATTTACAGCCAATGTTTCCTTATTGATTTTTTAATCTGGATGTCCTGGATGAGTGATTGACATAAGTTAAGTGTTAAAGTCCCCTAATATTATTATATTGCTGTCAATTTCTCCCTTTAGGCCTATTAATATTTGTTTTATGGATTTAGATAGCCCCCTGTAGGGTGCACAGATATCTACAAGTGTTATATGCTCTTCTTGGAATGAATCCTTTATTGTTATGCAACACCTTTGTCTTTTCCTACAATCTTTGTTTTAAAGTCTATTTTTTCTGATGTAACTATTATTTCCTCAGCTTTCCTTTTGTTTGCATTTGCATGAAATATCTTTTTCTGTTTCTTTGCTTTCAGCTTGTAGGTGTCATTAGTTCTGAAGTGAGTCTTTGAGGCAGCATATACTTGGGTCTTGCTTTTAATCTATTCAGCTACCTTATGTCTTTCAGCTGGAGCATTTAGTTCAGTTACCTTTAGAGTAATTATTGCTAGACATATAGATGGACAACAGGCACATGAAAAGACACTCTACATCATTAGGGAGATGCAAATCAAAGCCACAGTGACATGTCATCTCATACCAGTCAGAATGTCCACTATCCAAAAGACAAGAAATAACAATTGCTGGAGAAGATGTGGAGAAGAGGGAATTCTCCTACACTGTTGGTGGGAATATAAATTGGTTCAGCCACTATGGAAATCAGTATGGCAGTTCCTCAAAAACTAAAAATAGAGATACTATATGACCCAATAATTCCACTTCTAGGAATTTACCTAAAGAAAACAAAATCTCTGATTTGAAAAGATATACAAACCCCTATGTTTATTGCCACATCATTTACAATATCCAAGATATGGAAGCAACCAAAGCATCCATCAATAGATGAATGAATAAATATGTGATGCATATACACAATACAATATTATTCAGCCGTAAAAAATATGGAAATCCTGCCATTTTTGACAACATAGGTGGACCTAAAGGGTATTGTGTTCAATGAAATAAGCCAGGCAGAGAAAGGCAAATACATTATGAATTTCACTTATATGTGGAATCTGAAAACAAAACAAACAAAACAGCAATAGACTCATAGACACTGAGAAGAGACTGGTGGTCACCATGGGGGAGGGGTTGGGATAGGTGGATAAAATAGGTGAAGACGATAAAGAGGTACAAAATCTCAATCATAATATAAATTATAGGGATGAAAGTACAGCATAGAGAATATAGTCAATTCTGTAATATCTTTCTATGTTGAACGATAGTAATTATACTAGTTGGGGTGAGCTTTTAGTAATGTATACACCTGTCAAATCACTATGCTATATACTTGAAACAAATATTATATTGTATATCGGCTATATGCAATTAAAAAATCAAATAAATTTTTAAAGATTTCCTACTGCTGACTGCTCAGCGCATGTTCTTACCTTCTCCAACCACCGTCTTTCACTTTTATTTGTTGACTCCTAACCTTCCTCCTCAAATTTTCTTTCCTTGGGCTTCCATGCTGCTCTCTTCTTTTCCCCCCAAACTTTCCACTGCTCGTCCAGCTTCTTTCATGAACTCCTCTTCCTTCCTTCCTTCTCTCACTGCTGGATGTTGTCCTTTCCTTTTCCTAACTCTACCCATTTTCACTGACTGCTGTGCTCTCATCTATGTCTAAAGCTTCTATAAGAATCAGTCCCAAATCTCTATCTCTCATTTAGACCACTCTCCTGAACAGTATGGTCAAGTTGTTTGTCCATATGGGTGACAAAAGAAAACCAACATGTCCAAATGTAGATAATCATTTATGGAAGCCAGTCCACACTTTCCTCTCTCTTTCTTTTTTTGTCTAAGAGCAATATCCTTTTCCTAGCCACTAGTCTAGGAAGCACTCCTGACAACATATCTGTCTTCTTTTAAACCTCATGTGTAATCTTGCCATGTAATTACCAAATCCTTTTGTTTTAAATGTTTTAATATTTCTTATCTAGTTCATTTTTACCATTTCTCAGTTCCTATCTTACTCCTGGTTATAGTCATTTCTTGCATTTGTTGATTCCACATCCTAAATAGTCCTTTGTTTCCACCTTTGTAAACCCAGTCTCCACACTGCTACCAAAACATTCCAATATGCAAATGTGACAGTTACAATACTACTTAAAATTCTTCGGTAACTTAAATGTAAAACATTAATCCTCTATTCCCGTTCTCCACCCCTCATCTACCTTCTTGGATGTGGAGCTATTTGCTGTTTGCCTCATTGCTCCTCTACCTTCAATGTTTTTTCCTAATTGTCTCCCTCTTAATTTTACTTTTTGAAAAGTTTTGAGGTTTAGATGAGATAAGGTAGGAAAAACCCACAGGACAGTTTCTAGAATATAGTAACCTTCAATAAACATTAATTCCCTCTTCCCTCTTTCTTCTCCTCCTTCTCTCCCTAGAACTTTGCATATAGTTCTCTTGGTCATTGAGTGTTACTGGTTCAACCAGTTGATTTTTGATCTAGTGGCCAATGGCCATCCATCAGTCAGGGACAACTTCAGTACATTTCTAGTCCTTTGGGTTTTATGAACAGCATGCTGTATTCCTAGAAATAGGATACCAATGAAACATTCTACCAACTACTCACAGATTTTAAAAAATTAATTACTGATAGGTGTGTTGATAGGTATGTATTTAATGCCATTTTGTTGATTGTTTTCTGGTTCTTTATGTAGTTTTCTCTGTTCCTTTCTTCTTCTTTTACTCTCTTCCCTTGTGACTTGGTGACTTTTCTTAGTGTTATGTTTGTATTCCTTGCTCTTTATTTTTTGTGGTTACCATGAGGTTCATAGGTAGCACTGTATGTATATAATAGTCTAGTTTAAGTTGGTGCTTGCTTAAATTCAAGCACATTCATTAAAAAGCTCTATATTTTACCACCACCACCACTATTTTATGACTTTATGTCTTCTTTTACCTCTTAATATTTTGTGTGTTCTTTGGCTAATTATTTTAAGTCTAGATGATTTTGCTACTTTTGTCTTTTAACCTTCATACTAACTATGTAGGTGGTCAATCCACTGCCTTCACTGTATGTTTACTCTTACCACTGCAATTTTTTCTTTCATAATTTCTTATTTCTAGTTATGACCTTTTCCTTTCCATTTAGAGAAGTCCCTTTTACATTTTTTTGTAAGGCTGGCTTGGTGGTGATGAACTCCATTAGCTTTTGTTTTCCTGAGAAACTCCTTATCTCTCCTTTAATTCTGAATGATAACCTTGCTGGGTAGGCACTCTTGGTTGTAAGATTTTTCCTTTCACCACTTTGACTACAACATGCCACCCCCTTCTAGCCTATAAAGTTTCTGCTGAAACATCAGGTGATAGTATTATGGGGCTTCCCCTGTATGTAACTAGTTGTTTTTCTTTTGCTGCTTTAAGATTATCTCTTTATCTTTGACTGTTGACACTTTGGATTATAATGTGTCTTGGCATGGGTCTCTTTGGATTAATCTTTTTTGGGATTCTGTGCTTCCTGGACTTGGATGTCTGTTTCTTTTGCCAGGTCAGGAACATTTTCCAGCCATTATTTCTCCAAAGAGATTTTCTGTCTCTTTCTCTCTCTCTTATTCTGATACCTCTATAATGCAAATGTCAATAATCTGATGTTGTCCCAGAGGCCTTTTAAACTCTCCTCATTTTTAAAATCCTTTTTGCTTTTTGCTGTTCCATTCGAGTGGTTTTCACTACCATGTCTTCCAGATCACTGATGCATTCTTCTGCATTATCCAATCTGCTGTTGCATCCCTCTAGTGTATTTTTCATTTAATTTGGGAGGGTGGGTGCACAGAGGATTGCAGGGGAAGGGTGAGCAGTGCTAGCACAATAGATGAAGAGTGTCAGAAATGGCTACCACCACCACTGGGCCAACTAGGTAGAAGGAAAGTGAATAAAAATGGTGCCCACCACCTGTTCCATCCCCAGGTGATATTCCAACAGATCTCCTCTGGCATATGACCTAAAATTATTCAACAGATCCCCTTCATGTGTAACCCAAGATCCTTTCAAACCACTGCCTTTGCACTGGGACTTGGGGTGAGTGAGACTGTGTGTTTGCCCTGTATGAGCAGAATCTTTGTTTTCAACTCAACTCTGGCTTTCCCAGACATAAATTCCACTGGTTTTCAAAGCTGGATATTATGTGGACTCATTTTCCTGGTGCAGGTGTCCCAGGCTGGGGAGCCCAGTGTGGGGCTCGGACTCCTCATTCCTCAGGGGGGCCTCTACAGACCCGATACAGCCCCCGCTGTGGTTCACCGTGCTGGGTTGTGGGTCCTGACCAGACTTCATCGCTGCTCCTCCTACCTGTCTTGATGTGGCTTTTTCTTTATATCATTAATTGTGTAAAACCTGTTCTGCTAGCCTTCCATTTATTCTCAGAGTTGTTCTATATGTAGTTGTAGATTTTGGTGTGTCTGCGGGAGGTGAGCCCAGGATCTTCCCACTTTGCCATCTTGATAGGTCTCGTCTCCATCTACAGTTTGATGTGAGGTACAGCCTCACAAAGGAGTCCAAGACACCATATTTGGGAGTCCTACCTGTGAAATCAATCCCAGTCCTGGATAAGGGCAGTGTGGGTGATGGTTGTTCCTCCACGAACCGGCCTTCCTCCTTGCCTGCTGCCTCAGTTTACAGGGTGTGATCTAGTGGTCCCACATGCTGCTGCCCAGGTCCACAGCTTCCCTGCCCCAAGGGTCACGTCCATCCCAGATGTCATGCCAGGCTCTGGTGCAGCCTCACTGAGCCAGAGAAAGAACTAGCCTTTATTTCCCCAGGCATCAAATGGACGCCTGATGAGAATGGAGTCGTTGCCTTTGACTGCCGAAATCGTGGCTGGTAAGTGCTTTCAGGGAGAAGGCCTTTGGTGCTGGCATCTTTCTTATAGCCTTTGGGTTTTGCCTAGTTCTCCTGCAACCCCTGCCACCTGCCACCATCCAAGGATCTTGGGTGTGTAGGATCTTGGGTGTGTAGCACCTTAATGCAATACAAGAGAAGTAAGTGTTACCAGCTGTATTCCTCCCTTCTCTTGGCAAGCGCCCTTGCTCCAGGACTGATCACGTTTGCCTTTCCCACTCCCCACCTCCTCCCAGCACACTGAGCTGTCTCCACATCAACCCTCTTCCAGGCTCTCCTCCCCCTCCATTCCCTTCCTCTGGCAGATTTGTGGAAGTCTGAGGGTAGAATCCAGCTCTCTCCCTTCCCAGTGCCATCACTGCCCTTTGGTACCCTGACTGGTCCAAAGCAAAGAGAACAAGGGTTACTGACAGTCCCATGAGATGGCACATTCCCAACTGTTGCCCCAGAAATGGTTTCAGAATTATGATGAGTGGTTATGGGCCATGATAAAACCTAGCACTGATGGGGCAATGACCTAGATTTTGGATACACTTGAGCCAGAATCTGAATAGAAATAACTGAGGACTCAGTTGGGTGGTTGCACTGCTTTGACTTTCTCATCGTTAGCCTGTTCCTCTCTTTCTACTAAAGGTACATACAAGCTGCTACTTCTCCCAAGGACATAGTAATTTTGGTGGACATAAGTGGCAGCATGAAGGGGCTGCGGATGGCCATTGCCAAGCACACCATCTCCACCATCCTGGACACACTGGGAGAGAATGACTTTGTTAATATCATTGCGGTAAAGATGTCTTCCTGTTCTCGAATAGCTCTCCTTGTTCTAGAAAAACACTCCAGCCCACACTAGAATGACATATACTTATAATTGTTCGATACTTTATTCTGCAGAATCACCCTCTCCTCTGAAGCTGGGGCTCCTAACCAAGGGCTGGACCAAGGATGGGCTTCGAGAGGTCCCTAGAAATTATTTCTGAAATTATGTGCAAAATGTGCTTGTCCATTTTCCTAAGTCGATAGATTTCATCAATTTCTCAGACAAGTCTGGGATCTAATTAAGGTTAAGATGCACTGGTCCTGAGCGCACACCTGACCTAACTTCCCATCTGTGCGCTCCTTCCGGGTGTCTGGGCCTGGGGCAGCCTTTCCAGCGATGAACTGTGCTCCTGCTTATGACCCCAGACCTGGCCCTGCTTTCACAGCAGTGCCGCCTGAGGAGGCTCTGCTTGCCTCCTGGGAAGGTAATTGAGGTGGAGGGACAGAGCAGAAAGAAACAGTAAATACAAGTTAGAAAGATGCTTTACAATGCAGTGAAAAGGTAGACCAGTTCAGCCTCCAAGGGCAGAGCTGACAGCCACCTTCGGGGTATCATTTTGAAAACTACTTGATCGCAAACTTATCTCCACCATTCTGTCCCGTGGCTGAAACGCTTGTTGTTAGTGGAATTTCCTTATCTAGTAAAGAAATACCCAGGTAAAATGGCTGTGCTGGGGTATGAGAATTGCCCCCTCATCTCTGGGCTGCTCCCCTGAGGCTGCATCCCTTCCTTACCCCACTGCATCAACCCTGGACCCGCCCTCCCCGTCTCCACCGCCTCCCCAGGTGAGGTCATGACCTGCAGCAGGGACTGGTGGCTACCAGCACAGGTCCCACCACTTCGCAAAGAAGGGGTGTGCTCCCCCCCGGAGTCTGCACTGCCTCCCCCGAGTCATCCTCCTCTCCCAGCTGTTTGTAGAGCAGCCGCTGGAGGAAGCACTGACCCCCAGCACCACCCAGAACAGCCCCACACTCTCCCTGGAACATGCGCGCGGTCTTGCCATGGTCTAGCACAATCTCCCCTTTTCTCCCTCTCTTACTTAAGCAGAAGTAGATTAAGGAAACCCTGATGATTTAAATTTTAACTATGGGGAAGCAGGGTGGTTAAGAAAAAGGGGGCAGTAATAATTCATTTGTCTTCCCATTCCCACCCCTGTTGATAGGTGGAGGCCCCTCTCCGTAGGTGCGGGGCAAAGACACAAAGAGCACAGTCTCTAATCCTGGACCCAGGCACCAGGGAGGGGTCTGCCCATGGACGTCCTGGGAAAGCACTCTGTCCACTCTTGGCGACAGAGGCTAAAGGGATTCTCTCATTGACATCAGGTCCTTTGTGCTCTGGAGATGGGTGCCACTCAGCCAGTCCCCTGAGAAAATGGCCCTAGACTGGAATTTGAGAGAAGATGGTCAGAGCTAAGGCCCCACTGTTCTCTATACTCCCTTCTCTCCACTTAGAAAAATTGCCAAAAGCATAAGGTGCCCCAAATTAACATGACACAGGGGCCTAGGTGGTCCCAACCCCTGACACCCTGTGAGTTGCCTAGGCTTCCTCACTGGGCCCTGACTTTCCAGACTGACCCTGTCTCTTCTTCTCTCCCCTCTGCCCTCTGCAATCTCAGTACAATGACTACATCCATTATATCGAGCCTTGTTTTAAAGGAATCCTTGTCCAGGCCAATCGAGATAATCGTGAGGTGAGTGTCCACCATCAGGTGAGTGCCTGATGTCCCCGAGGCCCTGCTCTGGCCCTGGGGGCATTGTCCGTGCAGACTGCCCAGCAGCCCCTCTTACTCATTCCCACAGTAGCTGAGAAGAGGGCAAGTAGGTGTGTAGTTACCCAGGCAAACACACCTGGGAAATCACCTTCATAAACATGCTACCCGCCTGTCAGAGCGAATAATGAGCCAGGAGAGGCCGCCTAAGGAGATCTAGCCGTTGCAGAGCTGCTTTTCACTCTGTGGCTCATCCAGGACTCGGTTTCCCCTTTGCCTCCCCCATGTTCTTTTCACTATGTCAGCTTTCATGAGTAGCTCCACGGGAGGGGGAGACAAAAACCCACTGGGTTGAGTCCTTTCAAAGGCCAAGGAGGGGAGGCAGTGACCACCTTTTTTAAAAAGGGAGAGTTCACAGGTAACAGGGGTTTGGGCTGGCTTCCTCCTGGGTCCCAGCCTTGGCCGGACCTGGGAACCTAAGCCCTGGCACGGACCGGCCTCCCAACTCCGGCTGGGCGCCCCCCTGGCATTTCCCTCCAGTTGTGGGATGGGCTTGCACACTTTATCTTGGGGGCATTTGAGAAACATCTGTTGTAGGGGTCCACCCATTAAACCAGCTGAATCCTAGACAGATGGATCCTTCAAGCACGTTCTTTGGGCAAACAGCCCTGAAATTAAGGCCAGAGACGAAGGGTCCCGGCTCACTCCATCCGCTGATCTGCCTTTAATTTCCCACCCCTGAAGCATTTCAAGCAGCTGGTAGATGAGCTGATGGTCAAAGGCATGGGGGTCGTGAGCCGAGCCCTGAGTGAAGCCTTCGGGGTCCTGAAGCAGGTATGCCCCTGACCTGGATGCAGCTGGGGAGAGGGAGAGGGTGAGCAGGTGCAGCAGGCGAGCGAGCAGGCTCACAGCCCGGGGCCCTGGCGCCTGTCCCTCCCGTGCAGTCCCGGGACGCCCAGCGAGGGAGCCTGTGCAACCAGGCCATCATGCTGATCTCCGATGGGGCCGTGAGCGACTACGAGCCGGTGTTTGAGAAGTGCAACTGGCCAGACCGCAAGGTTACTTTCCTGGGGGAGGTTGAAGGCAGAGGGGACAGGGCCCATAGAAGCATTCTCCTGCCAGGCGTTCTGCTCCATTAGCCCCACTAGTAAATTCAGATAACATGTCCCAAGCTGGAGTTCCAGAATCATAGTGACCCTGGGCACAGAGGAGTCGTGGGAGAGGGCTGACAGTGGCACCCCAGAATCTGGGGTTGAGTCGTGAAGACTGCCGGGCTGTGAGCTCCACCCCACACCCGGCCCACGGCATCGTGGCGCTGGCGAGTCCTGCTTCCACTGGGGCCTCAGAGTCCTTTCTGGTCAAGAGGTGAGAATGGAGAACCCAAAGTCAGCTCCTGGCCAGATGTTGTCCGCTGAGTTGCTCTGTGTCTTGTGGATCAGGTCCGAGTGTTCACTTACCTTATTGGGAGAGAAGTGACGTTTGCGGACCGCATGAGGTGGATCGCGTGCAATAACAAAGGTAAGGCGGCACGTGGGCAGAGTGGCCACAGTGCTGAGGGATGACTCCGGGGGGGCCTTGCAGAGGACAGGCTCTGTCCACATGACAGTGTCTGCCCCTCCTTCTCACTTGGGAAAATCAAGTCAAAAAATAAAAATAAAAAGCAAGATTGCCTTGAGCAAATGCATGGATGTTCTTGCAGGAACTCTGAGTCCTAAAGTCATCTGCAGTGGAACTCAGAGGTCACCTACCCCGTGTTTGCAGAAGAGAAAATTCTCTCTTCAAATAAAGTTGGACACAAACCACATATAGACACAGTGAGGCAGGGCTCGGCCTAGCAGTTTAAATGTAAGCCCTCTTCCATGTCTAACCTCTCTGTTCCTTGTGCTGCAAACTAAGCCCATTTACTCAGTTCTGCTCACAGAGAGCATAGGGTCATCATTTTCTTTAGAATAATGTATTATATGCAAACAGCCCTTATCAATCTCTGGCTAGAACCTAAGACCTGAGCCTTAGGGTGTCAGCTTGGGTCCTCTTGATTCAACCCAATTTTTTTTATTATTGAAGTATCATTGATATACACTCTTATGAAGGTTTCACAAGGAAATCAAAGTGGTTACTACATTCACCCATATTATCAAGTCCCCCCCCACCCTATTGCAGGCAGTGTCCATCAGTGTAGTAAGATGCCACAAAGTCACTACTTCTCTTCTCTGTGCTACACGGTCTTCCCTGTGACCCCCACCAACACCATGTGTGCCAATCATAATACCCCTCAATCCCCTTCTCCCTCCCTCCCCACCTGCCCTTCCCCACCCCTCCCCTTTGGTAACCGCTAGTCCCTTCTTGGAGT
>JAQQAC010003801.1:2155528-2168502 GCA_029783875.1 Phataginus tricuspis
GTAACTTTGCTGAATTCAGATATTAGTTCTAGTAGTTTTGGAGTGGAGTCTTTAGGGTTTTTTATGTACAGTATCATATCATCTGCAAATAGTGACGATTTGACTTCTTCTTTACCAATCTGGATGCCTTGTATGTCTTTGTTTTGTCTGATTGCCGTGGCTAGGACCTCCTGTACTATGTTGAATAACAGTGGAGAGAGTGGGCACCCCTGTCTTGTTCCCGATCTTAGATGAAAAGCTTTCAGCTTCTCGCTGTTAAGTATGATGTTAGCTGTGGGTTTGTCATATATAGCCTTTATGATGTTGAGGTACTTGCCATCTATACCCATTCTGTTGAGAGTTTTAATCAAAAATGGATGCTGAATTTTGTCAAATGCTTTTTCAGCATCTATGGAGATGATCATGTGGTTTTTGTTCTTCTTTTTATTGATGTGATGCATGATGTTGATGGATTTTCGAATGTTGTACCATCCTTGCATCCCTGGGATGAATCCCACTCGATCATGGTGTATGATCCTCTTGATGTATTTTTGAATTCGGTTTGCTAATATTTTGTTGAGTATTTTTGCATCTATGTTCATGAGGGATATTGGTCTGTAATTTTCTTTTTTAGTGAGGTCTTTGCCCGGTTTTGGTATTAGAGTGATGCTGGCTTCATAGAAAGAGTTTGGAAATATTCCCTCCTCTTCTATTTTTTGGCAAACTTTAAGGAGAATGGGTGTTATTTCTTCTCTATATGTCTGGTAGAATTCAGAGGTGAATCCATCTGGTCCGGGGGTTTTGTTCTTGGGTAGTTTTTTGATTACCGATTACGTTTCGTTGCTGGTGATTGGTCTGTTTAGTTTTCCTGTTTCCTGCTTGGTGAGTCTTGGAAGGCTGTATTTTTCTAAGAAGTTGTCCATTTCTTCTAGGTTTTCCAGCTTGTTGGCATATAGATGCTCATAGTATTCTCTTATAATTCTTTGTATTTCTGTGGGGTCCATCGTTATTTTTCCTTTCTCATTTGTGATTCTGTTTATGTGTGTAGATTCTCTTTTTCTCTTAATGAGTCTGACTAGGGGTTTATCTATTTTGTTTATTTTTTCAAAGAACCAGCTTTTGGTTTCATTGATTTTTTCTATTGTTTTATTCTTCTCAATTTTATTTATTTCTTCTCTGATCTTTATTATGTCTCTCCTTCTGGTGACTTTGGGCCTCATTTGTTCTTCTTTTTCCAATTTCAATAATTGTGTCCTTAGACTGTTCATTTGGGAATGTTCTTCCTTCTTTAAATGGGCCTGGATTGCAATGTACTTTCCTCTTAAGACTGCCTTCGCTGCGTCCCACAGAAGTTGTGGCTTTGTGTTGTTGTTGTCATTAGTCTCCATAAATTCTTTGATTTCTTTTTTGATTTGGTCGTTAACCCATTGATTCATTAGGAGCATGTTGTTAAGTCTCCATGTATTTGTGAGCCTTTTGGTTTCTTTCTAAAATTTATTTCTAGTTTTATACCTTTGTGATCTGAGAAGTTGGTTGGTAGAATTTCAATATTTTTTAATTTACTGAGGTTCTTTTTGTGGCCTAGTATGTGGTCTATTCTGGAAAATGTTCCATGTGCACTTGAGAAGAATGTGTATCCTGCTGCTTTTGGGTGCAGAGTTCTGTAGATATCTGTTGGGTCCATCTGTTCTAGTGTGTTGTTCAGTGCCTCTGTGTCTTTACTTATCCTCTGCCTGGTTGATCTGTCCTTTGGAGTGAGTGGCGTGTTAAAGTCTCCTAGAATAATTGCATTGCTGTCTATTTCCTCCTTCACTTCTGTTAGTATTTGTTTCACATATGCTGATGTTCCTGTGTTGGGTGCATATATATTTATAATGGTTATATCTTCTTGTTGGACTGACCCCTTTATCATTATGTAATGTCCCTCTTTATCTCTTGCTATTTCTTCGTTTTGAAGTCTGTTTTATCTGATACAAGTACTGCAACACCTGCTTTTTTCTTTTTGTTGTTTGCTTGAAATATTTTTTTCCATCCCTTCACTTTTAGTCTGTGTATATCTTTGGGTTTGAGGTGAGTCTCTTGTAAGCAGCATATAGATGGGTCTTGCTTTTTTATCCATTCTGTTACTCTGTGTCTTTTGATTGGTGCATTCAGTCCATTTACATTTAGGGTGATTATTGATAGATATGTACTTATTGCCATTGCAGGCTTTAGATTCGTGGTTACCAAAGGTTCAAGGGTTGCTTCTTTACTATCTAACAATCTAACTTAACTTTTTTGTTAAGTTATTGTGAACGCCGTCTGATGTTTCTTTATCTCTCCCTTCCTATTCTTCCTCCTCCTTTCTTTATATATTAGGTGTTTTATTCTTTGCCTTTAGTTGGTATTTGGATGGTCTGCTTTCTTTGCTATGCTTTTATTTTCTCTGGTGACATCTTTTTAGCCTTAGAGGTGTTTCCCTCTAGAGCAGTCCGTTTAAGATATCCTGTAGTGGTGGTTTATGGGTGGAAAACTCTCTCAACTTTCTTTTGTCTTGAAATTGTTTAATCCCTCCGTCATATTTAAATGATAATCGTGCTGGATACAATATTCTTGGTTCGAGGCTCTTCTGTTTCATTATGTTAAATATATCATGCCATTCTCTTCTGGCCTGTAAGGTTTCTGTTGAGAAGTCTGATGATAGTCTGATGGGTTTTCCTTTGTAGGTGATCTTTTTTCTCTCTCTAGCTGCCTTTAATACTCTGTCCTTGTCTTTGATCTTTGCCATCTTGATTATTATGTGTCTTGGTGTTGTCTTCCTTGGGTCCCTTGTGTTGGGAGATCTGTGGGCTTCCGTGGACTGTGAGACTATTTCCTTCCCCAGCGTGGGGATGTTTTCAGCAATTATTTCTTCAAAGACACTTTCTATCCCTTTGTCTCTCTTTTCTTCCTCTGGTACTCATATAATGTGAATATTGCTCCGTTTGGATTGGTCACACAGTTCTCTTAATATTCTTTCATTCTTAGAGATCCTTTTATCTCTCTCTGCCTCAGCTTCTTTGTATTCCTGGTCCCTGTCTTGTAATTCCTTGATTGTGTCTTGAACCTGATTCAATCTGCTGTTGAGCCCGTCGATGGCTTGTCTCATTTCTGCATTATCTTTCCTCACTTCCCTCACTTCCTCCCTCAGCTCTTGCACATTTTTCTGTAGATCCGTCAGCATGGCTATGACTTTTATTCTGAATTCTTTTTCTGGAAGACTGTGCATGTCCATTCCTTCCGCTTCTTTTTCTGGGGTGGTGTTTGTCTGAAGCTTTGTCTGTATCATATTCTTCTGTCTTCTCATGACCACCTTGCTGGGACTCCCGTGGAGTGCTGGAGTGGAGGGGCGTTCTGGTCTGCTGGATCGCGTTTCCGTCCCGCCTCGCCGGGTGCCGAGTCCTCTGTCCGGAGTGTCTGGCAGCCGGAGCTCTGGGGTGGGGGAGCACTCGGTCCCACCGGGTCGCCGCTCTGTATCCCGTCTGCCTCACTGGCTGCCAAGTTCTCACAGGTGTAGCTGTACGCTGTGCACTTTCCTGTGTATTCTGGTCTCCCTTTTAGGGATAGTTGTATTTGCTGTATTTTCGTGAATAAATATAATGTTGGGAGGAATTTTTCTGCTGGTCCTTTCACGTCGCCATATTCCCGGAAGTCTGATTAATTCTTAATTTACCCTGGTGATAAACTGTCCTATTCCCTTTTTTGATCTATTACTAACCTAAACCTGGGGAGTGCTGCAGACCTCGTAGCAGAGAGCTTGGCAGTATCTGTCCTGGTATGAGAGGGAGAAGTCAGGGCCGGAAAATAACAATGACACTCGGAGTACTGATCATCAGCTCCGGGTCAAGCTCGAGGGAGGCCTTTATTAGGCACTGCAGAATCTGTCTGTCCTTGGTTCTGTCCCATTCACAAATTCTAGATGTCACAAAGTGTGGTTGGTATGGCTAATACATTAAGTGAGAAAATTAGTATTAGGAAAGTATTCTTCTAAAACAATGGCTGAAATTAACAAGATGAATATGTTAGAGATGTCTGGAAAGTTCTGCCGAACATTCAGTGCTGAAGCATGAGTATAAAGGTGTAGCTGAACACATCCCATGAGAAAGGCTGGGGAGTTAACTGACTAACCCTCGGTGTGCGTGGTCAAGGTGGTGCAGCTGTCCTGGAAATCCAGCAAAGCAGCAGTCAGGGCTGTATATTTTGGTGCACACAGGTCACACCATACACCCTACTGGTCAGACCCCATCTGAAATCCTGACTTTTGTCCTGGGCATTCTGTTTTGGAAGTGACATTGACAAAGAAGAGCATATTCAGAGGGAATTGAGGCATCTGAAACTGGGAATGTTTAGCTCAAAGAAATGAAGTCTTAGGAGTGACAGGCACCTTGGAAAATCTCAAAGTTGTCAGGTGGAAAGTGTTCTGTGCAGTTGCAGGGACAGAACTAAGACCAGTGGGGAAGAGTTACAGGAGATAGCTTTCAGCTCTGAGGAAGAGCTTTCTAACAAGTAGAGCTGCCCAAAACCATGACAAGCTGACTCGCCAAATAGGGAGCTCCTCGTCATGGGAAGCGCTCACTCCGAGACCGTGGGACCATCTGTCCCCAGTGCTGGCCAGGGAAGCTCTGCACTGGGCAGAAGGCTGGCCCAGACAGCCTCAAGGAATCACTGGCATTTTAACGAAGATATTGGAAGGCATTATAGAAGAGGCCAGACTTGAGCAGGGCCTATGTTAACCTTGTGTGTTTCTTCCTGACCTGCCCACTCCAGTACAGAGAGGGGAAGGAAGTGAGACCCCGACCCAACTACAACAGCGTGGGCCTCTCCGACGTGGAGTGGGAAGACCGAGCTGAAACCGTGAGTGGGGAAAGTGGGAAGGGAGGAGCTACTGTAGCTGTCCAGCCTGTGCCCAGCTCAGCTGCGGGGCCATGAGCCCTGAGGGCACCACACTGCCCCCAGAGGAGCCTCTGCAAGCCCAAGCCAGAAGCAAGCCTATAGCGGGCAATTCTTCCAGTGCCTAAAAATACCACAGTATCTTCCTGAATCACAAGGATTCCTGATGCTGAATGAGCTCGTATCTCTGAGCTACAGCTTTTGTTGAGCCCTGGGAATGTGTTAGTGTGGCTTTCGGTTCAGTGTCTCATCCTAGAGAAACCCACACCTTGGCAGTAGGACACCGTGTTCCCTCAGGCATCAGTCCACTTTGGAGCATTATCTTAGAGAATGTCCAGAACGATCAGCTGCATGTAGCTGGAGTCAGGTCTGTGTTCCCGCCAGTGTTCTGCTCAGAGAAAAGGGAAGAACCAAGAGCATTCCTAGGCCTCACCGCCAGTCGGTCAGGAAAGCTCAGCGCCCACCCCCTCCAGGGTAAACCAAGAAACTCACACCATTATCTTTCCTCTTGAAGCTGAGGACAGCCATGATCAATGGGGAAACGGGTTCTGTCTCCATGGACGTGAAGGTCCCACTGGACGCAGGGGTAAGGTGCTTCTGGGTCTGGTGCCTAGAAGGCAGCTTTGCAGCCAATGGAGGTTTGGGGTGGTGACAAGGGCCTTGGACTCAGTTGAATTCAAGCTTGACATTGAGTGCTTGCTGCAGCCCCGAGGGCCTGTGTGAGAGCACATCCGAGGGTGTGGCGGCCCCGAGGGCCTGTGTGAGAGCCCATCCGAGGGTGTGGCGGCCCCGAGGGCCTGTGTGAGAGCACATCCGAGGGTGTGGCGGCCCCGAGGGCCTGTGTGAGAGCACATCCGAGGATGTGGCAGCCCCAGAGCAGCATTGCCCGAGGAACTGGCCTCACACCACCCTTGTGGAGATGAATCTCTTTGGAGGTACTGAGCGAGGCAGTCGGTTAGCCCAAGCCACACACAACTCTTCTTTCCTCCTATGCTGCCTGCATTGGGCTCCTTTGTCATGATGGAAAGGGGAAAAGGGACAGTTAATTTTGAAAATTGTTAGCAACTCTTATGAAACATAAGAGGGGAAGAGGTTGAAAATAACTGCTGTTCCCTAGAGCTGATTTTCATCCACTGTAACCGCAGATGATCAAGAATTGATGCCTCACTAACGCCATTACTATCTTCACAGACCAGCATGTCATTTATAAAAGATCATTTTATCTTCTCGTGTGAGAGGCTCCACTGCATTTTCACTAAATTTGCATTGTCCCTTGACATATTTACAAATGTCACCTCCTCCCGCACAGCCACCCCCACCTCCTCCTCCTGGTGCCCATCTGCCTCGGCTGAGAATAGAGGCATCTGTCTGCAACAATTAGACTCAAGTTCTTCCACAAACACAGACTCCATGGAGGCCAAACAAGAAAGCCTGGGAAGGAGAAGCAGCTCGTTGCTTCCCTTGTAGGCGCACTGGCGATTTGCACTGGGACCAGTTTCCGATTTCTGTGGCATCTGCCTGCTTTTCATAAACTCTGGGCTGAGAAGAGCGTCCTTTAGGCAGGCTGGGCAGCACCAGCCCCTCCTTTTCCTCATCCAAAATAGTAGAAGCCCCTTCCCTGGGCCCCCACCTCTTTCCCTAGGAGACCTCACTCGGTGCCAAGGGTGCCCTCGCCTCACCAGGGTGCCAGGGCGCTTACGGTGGGACTTGCCGTCACACTCTGAATGTCACACGCACGTGGCATGGCCGCCTCCGCGCACCTCAGACCAGCTCTGACATGGCGGGGTCGCCTCCTCCCGGTGTTCTCATGCTGCTTTCCCGCCGCTCAAAGCCACCACGGGAGAGTCCCGGCCAGACCCAGGCCAGTCTAGCTTCTCCCGAGTCCTCTGCCCATCCCTTTGACATTTGTCCATCGTTGCTAATAGATCATCCTGTTTAAATTTGCCATTTAACAAGGCTTCCTGGCCCATGGGCGCTTTATCATAGGGAAGGGAGATCGTGACCACAGCCGTGAGGGTCAGTTCCTAGCACACAGGTGTTCACACCTATCATTCTTCTATTACTTAATCATCACCATGACAATGGCAGCTAACGTTTATTAGAAACTGGACTAGGAACTTTACGAGTAGCACCCACTTAACACTCCCACCCTATCTCCGTTTCAAATTCAGAGGCTGAAAACTTGCCCAGGGTCACCTCGATGGCTCATCGCCAAGCTGATGTGTATCTGACCCTAGACCACACACTCTTACCACCACTGGTGCATGAGGCCTTTCTGTAGGACACCCTCAACTCTCAACTCACCCTCCAGCCTTAAAGGCCTCCCCAGTCCCTTTAGAATAGCAGTTAATTCCCTCTTAAGGATTCATGTTTCCTCTCCCTCTGCCCTTTAGATAACAGCTCAGCCTCTTGACCCTTTCATCTCCTTATTCTGAGCCTGGGAGCACCAGTGCCTGTACTGTCTGTAGGACAGTTTGCAGGTAGAAAGGCCCCTGCAGTGGCCCCAGCCTCTCGCTGCTCTGATCTCTCATGGTGCCACTCCTGATTTTACCACGTCTGGTTCCCTGACAACTGCCCCGTCCCCTTCCACGCCTTCTCTCTTGGCAGTCACAGACAGACCCCTCCCTTGCCTTCGTGCTTCCTGTCTACCCCCACCCTCACGGCTCAAGGTGTACCTTATACCCGTGTTTCAGGAGACACATTTTTCAGGTGCAGGCCACGGGAAGCTTTCTCAAAGCATTGTGGGAATATCTGATATCAAAAAGCCATCCTCCTGGCAGGTGATAACCTGTTTTGTTGTTTTCTTCAGGGGATTCTGCATGCATCCTTATTTCCCATGGATCAGTTCAGACCCTTCTCCCTCTTCCCTAAACGGCAGACAAGGGCCTATGGTGGCATTATCAGGGACAGTAGTAGCGACTCCAGCAGAACTTAGAGCAGGGCTCACAGACTCAGAAACCTATGGCCCAGACAGGCCATGCTCAGAAGTGTGAGTCAGAAGAGACAAGCCCCAGGACTTGGGGTGCTGGGAACGATGGCAGACCAGTGAGGGCATGCGCCATCTACAGGGGACAGGCAGGAACCCGTATTTTTAAATGTGTGTGACTAGCTCCAAAAATGTTAAAAACACAATCTGGGCTGATATTTAGGATATCAACCTTGGAAGGAGTCCAGCTTCGGCCTGTAGGCCTCCTTTTTTGCCACCTTGATAGGATGCTATTTGCCACAACATGTGGACCCAGTAATAGATGTCATAATTTCTGATCCATCAGTAGCATCCTGGTCTGATATCCTGGCACATATTTAAAAGAACAAACCCAAAAATCAAAGTATCCTGGAACATCTTATCCCAGACCCTTTTTATCATTTGCATGTTATTTAATAGTTTAGAATAAATAATTAGCAGTGGGGGAGGGACAGAGTCAGACACAGTGTTCTTTACCAGCTTTCAGTTACTACACAGGGTGTACACATGTGCACACATGGTGCATGTGCACATACACATACCAGCCACTGGCACAGGCAGGCAGGGCAGCCTCGCCCCCTGTCCCTCCAGCACAGGACTCCAGGGGATGGAACAGAGGTGCCTTGTGGCTGGCATTCTCTCTCTCTTACACACACATACAAACATACACACACACACACACTCACTCACACAATTTTCTTTTTCTGGCAAAGGCAGGCCGTCTATTAAAGGAGGAGGTTGTTCTGACACCTCTTCACTCACCTTACAAACCTCTCCAGCTCCCTCTTCCTGTTAAGGGGAGGACACCCCTCTCCCTTTTCTCTTCCTTTTGCTTCAGCCTTAAAAGATTATCTCAAAGTTCTGATTCTGGTCATGAGGGAGTAGCTTGCATTAGACTAACTCTCCAGCAGATGACAGTGATAAATCAGAACAAAATAAAAAAAACAAACATTTAAATCACATGACAGTGTTCAAAAGCAGGTGGAAATGAGGACTGAAGTGGCTTCAACCCTTGAATCAAGAGAATTGCTCTGAGTAAGACATATATTTATAGGGCTTTTTTTTTGAAGGGCATTCCTCAGTTTGTTTAGAATGGAACAGCCAGAATTCAAGCAGAGAGCTATAGTTGCCATCTTAAAGTTTCAGAGAACAGAATTTGGGTTTCCAGAGTGTCTGAAAATGAGGGGAGACCCCTATAAATGAGGTGTCTACAGGCTATAACATATATATATATATATGGGTTATTTTGCAGGTAGAAAGACCCCTACAATGCCCCCAGCCTTGTACTGCTCCTCTCCAATGTATCATGGTGACACCCCTCATATATACACACACACACACACACACACACAAACTCCCCTCAAATTCCTAAACTACACGTACACAGAAGAGACACATGGTGGAAAATGACAATGGAAAGCTGAAGATCAGAACAAGGATCTCATCTGCTGCCTGTGGTAGCAGAGACCATTGGGAGTCTGAGTCACACCCAGGTAGGGAGGCTTGGCAGGCCCATCAGCATTTCCTTTGAAAGGACCGAAGAGCCACAGTTCAGAGCAAAGGCTTCGTACCAAGGCCAAGGGGTTCATCCTAGAACTAAAGACAAAGTTGAAACAGACCTGCCCTAAGGAAAATGTAAATCCAAGCCTCCTTAGGCTCAAGGTGATCAGTCATTTATCTGCTGATTAACATAAAAATCCACACTCTTGAGAGGAAGCCAAATTATCTACAGCCTGTCTCTCCCAATAGCAGTATATAACGATAATTATCCAACACATGGGACACAAAGAGAAAAGGCAGTCTTAGAAACTGACCAGAGATTACCAGCCATTGGAATTAGAAGAATTTAAAACATTGGTGTGATTGATATGATAAATATGCTCACAGAATTAAAGGAAAAGATGGTCATACTGAGCAAATAGATGGAGAATCTGAACAGAGAAATGGTTAGGGTTTGATCAAAAAAGCAGAACCATCTACAAAGGATGTAAACATAGGGTTTTATTCTAGGGCAAGACATTATGAGACTGTGGGAGCCTGTGAAAAAGTCTATGGTAGGTGTGTCCACATCTACAGATGAGCTTGAAGTCACTGTAGGTCAGCGGGGCCAGCATTTGGGAAGGAAAGCTGGAGGAAATGAAGAGGAGAGATGGATCCAGTGGAAGCTGGGGAAGGTTTGCACCTGGCTGTGCCCCACGCCAAGAAGGTGAACCAACAGATCAGAACAAGCTGCAAGTGCCCGATACCCGTACTTACCTTCCACATAAAATGGCTACAGCCTCACTTCTTCCTTACTAGATGGGCTTAGCAGTAGATTAGAGGAAAAAAAGGGATAATGAATGTGAACACAGATTAATAGAAGGTATCCAGTCTGAAGAACAGAAAGAAAATTTTGGAAAAAATTACCCCTTAGTTACCTGTGTTCTAACATATGTCCTTGGAGTACCAGAAGGAAGGAGAAGGAATGGAGCAGAAACAAAATATCTGAAAAAAAGAATGCCCAAATAGCCTGAACTTGGTGAAAAACATCAACCAATAGATACAAGAATCTCAGCAAACCTCAAGCAGCATAAAAAGAAAAAAAACCACACATAAGCACAACATGCATGAAACACCTGCCAAAAATCAAAGATATGGGGAAATCCTACAAGAAGCTAGAGGAAAACAATAATAGAATGATGACTGGCTTCTTATCAGAAACAAATAAAATAATATTTTTTAAATGCTAGAAGAAAAAAAAAACCTGTCAACCCAGATTTATATGGAGAAAATATCCTTCCAAAAAGAGGTGAAAAAAAGGCATTTGCTGATAAAATGGAACATAGATCACCATCATGGGCCATGCACCACAAGGAATGCTGAAGCTAAAAGCTGGAGAAAAATAGAGCAGATGGAAACCCGGCTCTGCACGAGGAAATGAGCAGCACTGGAAATGGCAAGTAGGTGGGTTAATGCAAGACTTTGTTTATTCTTTTAACATCTCAAAAAGACAACTGACAATTTAAGGCAGAAACTGTGTCATTATATTGTAGGGTTTATGATGTGTGCACATGTAAGATATACGGCAACAATAGCACATGGTGGAGTTATCCCAAAAACTTAAGACTAGTTTGACATTCAAAAAAGTTGATCAATCAAGGGGCTTCATTATATTAACAGAAGAAAGAAGAAACACCATATGGTCATCTCAATAGATGCTGAAAGAGCATTTGACAAAACTTAACTGGGAGCAGAGGGAAACTTCCTCAGTCTGATAAAAGGTGTCTGTGAAAAAGCTAACTTTTAATGGTGAAATACTGAACACTTTTCTCTTCAAAACTGTGAACAAAAGAAGAATGCTTTCACCACTTCTGCTCAGCAGTACACTGGATCTTGCAAGGATCTATCCCTGCAATAAAGAAAGGAAACAAAATGGAAACTAAAAGGCACAAAAGTTAGAAAGAAAAAAGAAAAGCTGTCTCCATTCAGAAACAAGATAATTGTTTACATAGAAAATCCCAAGAATCTGCAAAATAACTATTAGAATAATTAATTTAGCAATTTCGGAGAATACAAGGTCAATATTATTTTTAAAAAATCAATTGTATTTTTATATATAGCAGGAACAATTGGGAAATAAAATTGTTTTTTTAAGTTCCAATTTCAATACCATCAAACAACATTAAGTACTTAGGAATAAATTTAGCAAAGACATGTATGACCTCTGCCTTGAAAACTACATAACACTGTAGAAAGAATGTCAAAGAAAAAATTATATAAATAGGAAGATATAACCATGTTTATGGGTTGTAAGGGCAATATTGCTAAGCTGTATATTCTGCCCAAACTGATCTATAGATCCAGCACAATCCCAGTCAAAATTTGAACAGAGTTAGCAGTTAGTTGAATGGGAGAAAGTGAGTCTAAAATTTATATGAAAATGCAAAGGACCTAAAATGACCAAAACTACCTTTAAAAAAACAAATTTGAGTGATTTACACCACCTGATTGCAGAACTAACTCTAAAGGTACAGTCACCAAGCTGGGTAGCACAGAAGAATAGACAAAGGGATAGAGAATCCAGAAGTAAACTTCTGTATCTTCAACTGATTTTCAACAAAGACATTTCTGCATGTCAGTGGAAAAAGGAAAGTCTTTTTAGCAAATAGCGCTGGAACAACTGAATAGCATGAAAAAAATAAACACTGGGCCATATTTCCCACTATACATGAAAATACATTTGAGATGTAAAAGCTAAAGCTATAAGGCTTCTACAAGAAAACATTGGAGAAAATCTTCACAGTCTAAAGTTATGCAAAGATTTCTTGGAACACCAAAAGCACTCAACATAAAATAAAATTTGGTAAATTAGACTTCATCAAAAGCAGTTCTGCTCATCAAAAGGCACCATTAAGAAAATAAAAAAGCAAGGCACACACTGTATCCAAAATACATAAAGACCGCCTACAAATTATTAATGAAAAGACTAACAACCTATTTACAAAATGCTTGAGCAGATTTTTCACAAATAGAGATACACACAAATGAAGATAATAAGCATGTGAAAAGATGTTCAATATCTCTAGTCATCAGGGAAATTCAAAGTAAAACCACAATGAGATTCCATTTCACACCCTCTACAATGGCTAGAACTTAAAAGACTGTTAACATCAAATGCTGGCAATATGTAGAGAATTTGGAACTCATGCTTTGCTAATGAACGTATAATAAAACAACTTTGGAAAATTGCTTGGCAATTTTTTATAAAGGCAAACTTACACTGAGCATATAACCCAGCAGTTCCATTCCCAAGTATTTATCAAGAGAAAGGAAAACATACATTCATAAGACTTGTTCAAGACTGTTTATAGCAGCTTTACTCATTATAACCCCAAACTGGAAGCACCCCAGATGCCCATCAACAGGCGAATGTAAAAGTAAACCAGTGTTTGTCTCAGCGATAGAAACACATACTGTCACATTCAGCAACATAATGGATTTTAAAGACATGTTGTGGCAAACGAGTACCTACTATAAGAACAGGCAGAGCTAATCTGCCATGATGGAATTCAAGAGAGCCCCATGAAGGGCGGGGCGTGTTGACTGGAAGGAGGCAAAGAGATTTTAGATGTAAACATCTCAT
>JAQQAC010003801.1:2169002-2195324 GCA_029783875.1 Phataginus tricuspis
CCCCCCCCACCTCTCTGCCCCTGCCTGGGCCCTCGCCACCCCTCTCCCGGAGAACCAGCGCAGCCGCTCCACCTGGCCCCCCTCCCCCCTCCTTTCTCCAACCTTCTGCCAGCGGGATCCTTACAGAAACGCCCCGTCGAGCATGTCTCCGCTGGGGGCCTCCGGCGGCCTTCTCTGAGCGCTAGGCTTCAGGGTCTCCCCAGAGACACGCTCCTCTCGTGCAGCACGTCTCATCTCAGCCGACTTGGACCCACTCTGCAGGTCCCAGCGTAGATGGCATGTTCCCAGAGGCTCTCCCAGGCAGGTCGTCTCCCCCGGCTGGGCTCACAGCCCACCCAGGTGTCCCCGGGTGCCCCCCTTGCCCGTGCACAGCATGTGCTCCTGACGTTGGAGACCTCCTTCCCTGCCTCCCACTGTCCCCCAGGCATGGTGGGACACGTGGACTCCATATGTGACTCCTCCATGGTGACCTCTTCCTTCCCACTTTCCCCCTCTCTCAAATATTCCGATTCACATCCCCACAGGGGACAGAAGGTGCTCTCCCTTCCCCAGTTCTGTAGGTGAGGCCAAGCAGTGATCCAGGGGTCGGACCACGGGCCCGACTGGGTTTATTGCGTGGGGCGGAGAGCTCCCCACCCCCGTTAGCTGCCCTGCCTCGTGTCTGGGTCAGTCCAGCACGCCTTCTAGTGACTCCGCAGATGCCCCTAGGCATCTCCATCATCCTTCCGTCAGCGTAAGAAAGCTTACTCGAACCCCTTTTATTTTTGAGCACGGAGTCGGTGCTCACTGGGCGTTTGCTCATTCACTCATTCAATCGACACACACACGGTCCAGGCAGGCGCCATGCTGGGCAGAAGGCTGCAGAGATTGTGCAGAACAGACATGGCCCATCTCCGGGCTACCTTTTGATCGGCCAGGTAGCTCCACTGGGTACAGTGAAGCCAGTGAAGCCCAAGTCTCTGGTTCCAGGTATGCACTGCCGCGAGGGAGATGCTGAAACGCGGGATCTGGACACGAGGCGTGGGAAGGAGAGAGTGTTCAGGGAGTGGGGGCAGCGTGGACAGAGCGTGACCGCTGGCTGCTCTGCTCTGAGAACAGGGACAGACCCGGCCTTCCCAGGCAGGCTCCCTCCAGGCGGGCCTAACAGTCACGCGCGGCTCCCGCACGGTGCGCCTGAGCTGAGTGTCGCTCTGGGTTTCAGGCCTGCATGACCTGCTTCACCCGGACCTGCGCCTGGCCAGGGACTGGTACGTGGGGAAGCTGCTGGGCATGGGGAGCAGGGATGGGAAGGGCGGGGTGGGCTTCTCCCAGGTAACGTTGCCTCTGCCGGGCTCCAGGAGCTACTGTGTCACTGACATCGACCCCGACCACCGGAAGCTCAGCCAGCTGGAGGCCCTGGTGCACTTCCTGAGCGGGGAGGACCCGGACCTGGAGTGTGAGTGCCCACCCGCTGCCCAGGCCCCACGCTGGAACTTGCCGACGCTGAGGGAGATCAGGGAGGTTTCCAAGGAAAGGGCAGAGCTAGCGTCACAGCGGGGATGGGCCTTGGAGCTGTGCGGCACGGTGTGTCCCCCGTAGGGACCTCAGTCTCTCTAAGCCACTTTCCCCTGAGCCGTTAAGGCTCCAAAGAGACACTCGCTCCGCATAAGGGCAGCCCGCACCGGCAGGTCCGTCCCTGCCCCCGAAGCCCTCCTCTCTCTCCTCCCTGAGGAGAGGCCAGTCACTTCCAGCCTGTGGCCTGGTCCTCAGGCTCCCCTCAGCTCCCCTCCAGTACACCCCTGGTGAGACCCTGGGGCCATGCCACCAGCCGGGCCCTTCTTCCTCTTGAGAACAAGCAGATCATCCGGTCACATAAATGTCACCCCCCAGAGAAGACTCCGTCCCCTGTGCTGGCCCTACAGGGCACTCACTTGTTCACCCCTTCAAACCATCAACAATTTGCACCGAGCACGTGTCTGAGCCAGGTCCGGGTGGGCTCTGGGGCCACAGGGGCGACCCAACGGACGCAGCCTTTACTTGCCCGGAGACTGCCGTCTCGGGGAGAAAGGAGCGAGCGTCTGTGTGTAGATGTAGGTCATTACGAAGTGTGGATGCCGTGAATGGGGTGCTGACGGGGAGGAAGGGGCCTGATCAGGGAAGGTCACCTCGGTCAGCAGTGCTGATTAGACTGAGGATAAAAAAGAGCCACGCAAGTGGCTTCATGGGCACAGGGTGTCCTTGGGGGCTAATGAAACCGTCCTGGGGCTGCACAGGGTGATGGCTGCCCATCATTGAATGTACGAGATGCCACTGAATTGGGCACTTTAGATTGGTTGAGCTTATGCTATATGAAATTCACCTGAATAAAAATAAAATTTTAAAGAGACGGGGGAAAAGAGCCACCCATGTTGAATGGGGGAAGAGTATCCAGACCAGAGGAACAGCATGTGCGGTGGCTCAGAGGCAAGACCAAATTCTCAGAACTGGCAAAAGGCCAGTGGGTTGCGAGGGTGGTGGCCACAGACGCAGGGATGACAGCAGAGGTGAGAGGCGGTCTGGGCTCGGAGCCGAGGCCAGAGTCACTGAGGGGCCCTCCTGGTCTCACAGAGCGTTAGAACTGGGGAAGCCCTGGAAATTATTTAGTTCTACTCACATATTGTTTGGGGTTGAAGAAATGAGGCTGAAAGAGGTGAAGTGACTTCGTCAAGCGCACAGCTGGCTTCACGTGGTCCAGACGTGTCTGTGAGCACATCTGCTCACTGACGTTCAGAGTCCCGGGAAAGGACAGATGAGCTGTGATCTTCATGGGGCAGTAAGTGGCTTGGGCCCCTTTTGTTTTGTTTCCAGGCGACAAGGAGCTGGTGCAGGAGGTGTTGTTTGATGCTGTGGTGACGGCCCCCCTGGAAGCCTACTGGACAGCGCTGGCACTCAACCTCTCTGAGTATATAGGGGTGGGCAAGGACTCCAGGAAGGGAACACTCCCGGCCCAAGGCTTCCCCTGGCTGAGTCTGGGTGGCAGTTCTGGGGACCACCCACATCCTTGGCCCAAGTTGAACAGAGGGGGGAAGGTTTGGGGGGCCTGAGAGTGAGCCTTGCACAGCGCCAGCAAGGCAGGGACTTGGCAAAATGCCCCCACACAGGCACATGCCACTGCCCTCTCCCCCTGAGAGCCCCCGCATGCAAAGGCCCAAATCCAAACGGCCCCTGGCAAAGGCCCAGATCCCCCACCCACCCCGCAGTAGCCCATTTAAGAACCTCTGTCTCGGAGCTGGGCTCCAGCTGTAAGAGTCTATGAGCCCAAGACCCCAGAGACAGCAGTTCAAGCAGACGGGGTCCTGTTTCCAGCAGGTAAGGCCAAGACACCAGGACAAACCTGACCTCGGTGTTTCCCAGAGCCTTAGATTTCCTCACTCCCTTTGCTGATCTTTCCCTGGGGCTACCGTGTTTAGTGAGTGGGCAGGTAGAAAGAAGAGACCAATAGCTTGTACTTGTGTATGTATGTGCACAGGAGCACCGGGAGGGTGAGACACTAATGTGGTTAAGAAGACAGTAGGCCACACCACCTGGCTGGACAGGAGGTGGAAGGCTGTGTAGGAAGCAGTTGCCACTGGTTGCTTCTGGTTAGAAAAGTGGGAAACATGGATAGAAGGAACATTTTTCACTACAGGCCTTTCTGGTACAATTTGGAACTATGTGAGTCTGTTACCTGTACCAGATTAAGCATAACCAAAGGAAGAAAAAGAATACAGGGGGGCCAGGCCATGTCCTAAGTACTCAGTGTATTATAACCCACTGATCCACAACCACCCTGCGTTATATGCTTCACAGGTGAGGAAACCAAGGCCCAGAGAGAGCGGCGCCTGCCCAAGGCCACAGGCCGCGCAAGTGACAGAGGTGGTCAAAACCAGGCAGGCTGTTCCAGTCTAGACTCTCAGGCTTCTACAGAGGGGGGTGAGTCCCTAAGGTTCGGAAGGAAGGGGCTTGATCTTCATCTTTTCAAGTTCAGAGATTAGCCAGAGATATGTTCAGTGTTAAGAAATAAAGAGGAGCAAATACCTGAACTGAGGTGTGAGTGAGAAAAGATGACCCATGGAATTGTTATAAAACAGTAACGGAGCTAAGGGGAAGTTGTTTAATCATCTGCATAGATGCCAAAAAGATATTTGGACAAATATTAACATCCATTCATGTTTTTAAAAGCCATTCAGTAAAATTTAAATTGACCTGAGCCTGAAAATCAACATCTGAGTGGGGCTGGAGGCTCTCACAAAAGACAGAAGTGAAGGTCCCACCCAGTGTCCCCACGGCTACTTCACAAGGTCAGAGGGTGCCCATCAGTGCAAGCAGATGAGAGAGCCACCTAGAAGCAGTGAGAGAGAAGTAAATTATCTCTGTTTAAGAATATGATCTGATTACACACTTGAAACCCCAAAAGAATTAATTGGAAAGCTACTATAAACAAAAAGGGATTTGGTAAAATAGAAGGTTTTAATATTAGCATTCAAAAATATTTAAGAACCTTCATCTATACAAACAAAAACCAGATAAAGGAGATTATGTGAGAAGTCCCATTTAGGAGATCAAAAAATAAAATACCTAGACAAAAGCTGTGAGTGTCCCAAAAGTTACATAAGGAAAATTACAAAACACTCATTAAAGAAACAGAGATAGTCTTGAACAAATGGAAAGACACTCAGTGTTTTTAGATAGGAAGACTCAACATCACAATAATATTAATCCTCCCTAAGTTAATTTATAAATTTAATTCAACCCCAAGAAAAATACCAGCAGTATTTTTCTGGATCCAGATAAATTGATCATAAAGTTCATGTGGAAGAACAAGGAAGAACAAGAAATAATCAGGACATCTCTGGAAAAGAAAAGCAGCAGAGGAAGGTTGATCCTACCAACATATGGAAACATATTATAAAATCTCTACACTTTGAAAAATGTTGCATTGACACAGGAATGGATAGGCAGACCAAGGAAACAGAAGAGAGAAATCCAGAAATTTATCTAAATGCATGTGGAAATTCATATATGAGAAAGGCATCATTAAATCAGTGAGGGAAAGATGGATTTTTTTAATAACTGGCTTGAAAGCCATATGGAGAATGATAAAAATGTATTCTTTCCTCACACCATACACCTGGATGAAGTCCAAATGACTCAGAGATTTAAATGTAAAAAATGAAACCATGTAAGTACTAAAAGAAAACATGAGCCAACCGCTCTAAATCTAGGAGTGGGGAACCTTTCCCAATGATGACTCAAAATCCAGAAACAGTAAGGGAATGACTGATAAATTTAACAACATAAAAATGTTTACTTGGCAAAAATAAAAACATGAGCAAGGTGAAAAGAGAAACGAGAAACCAGAAAAACGCTTGCAACACATAAAACAAGTAAAAGGTTACGCTCCAGACATCACATATTCAAGATAAAGAACTTCAAAACTAGGGAAGACCAACCACTTTAAGGAAAAAGGACCAAGCAGTTAAGGACCCTTCGCAGAGAATACATGCAGGCAGTTCTTAAATATATGAAAAATGCTCAATCTAGGTCATAATAAAAGGAATGCAAGTTAAAGCAGCACCAAGATGCATTTGTCGCTTAACGGATTGCTGACTCTCTGCATCTGTGGACGCGGGTGGTGGGCAGGCTGTGGGGAACCAGGTGCGGCTCTGTACTGTCAGTGGGAGCACAATATGTTTCAAAGCCTATGGAGAGGAATTTGATAATATCTAACAAAATTATGTGTGCATTTATACTTTGACCCAGCAATCCCACTTCTAGGAATGAATCCCAAAGATTTACCTTTGAAAACAAGAAAAGATAAACACATGAGCTGCTCATTACAGCATTATTTATAATAGTAAAAGATTGGAAATAACTTGAATGTCCATCAGTAGGAGTCTGGTCAAATAAACCATGGAGATCCACCTAATGGAATACTCTGTATTATAAAAAATAAGAAATATCTGTAAATACTACTCTGGAATGATCTCAGCAGTGGAGAAAAGTGTGCATAACACCCACCCTGTATATAAAAAGATAAAATGTAAATATGTTTTCATAGTTACTTATAAATATATACACATATATATATACATAGGTACATATATATACATATTTTTAATGGAACAATAAATAAGCAAATAAAAGGTTACTTACAGAAAGAGTGAGAAAACAAAGGGATGAAGACAGACTCTTCTGAATATGCTTTATTTTGCGTAGTTGACTTTGGAACTATATAAATGCTTTGTATCATTATAAAACAAAATTAAATTTTAAAAATAAGCTCTAAAAAATTGAAAGCAAATAAGGCCAATAAGCCTAGGTGTTTATGAAGCTCATAAAATGACCATCCACAGGCGAGTTCTTTCAAGGGATTTGAAAGTGCAGTACTGTAAATACTAAATAAATAAAATCTTAAACTGTTCAGTAACCACATTGCTAGAAACAACATTGGCCTTGTTGTTCTCAAGTCATGTAGCTACATAAAGCAAATAGTATTATTTTAAATGTCAATAGGAACCAACATTTTCAGCAAAAGAGAAGAGATGCAAATTTCTTAAATCAAAGGAGTTTAGATATGCTGACTAGGAATTGGGAATATCAATGAGTTGTGATGTATTTTCTCTGAAAGAAACAAAAAGGGTATCCTAGCTCTTTCTACTGAAAGGACCAACCTCACGAGAAGGCCAGGCCCATACTGTGGACTTGCCATGTCCACATTAAGAAGTCTCCGTTAATTTGAGTCATTGATTCCTGGAGGAATGTCTGATTCTAGAACAGAAGCAGGAAATGTACAGAGCCTGGAGCAGCTGGCCGTCCCAGAACGCACGGAGCCGCTGAGGACCCCTGAGAGTGCCGGCGGGGCGCAGAGCCGACCTGAAGAGGCTCTCACGGGCCAAGATGGGGCAGTTAGGGCAGCAAAAGTCATGACAACTGCAGTGCATTAAACACATTAAGTATGTTCATAATGATACTGAAAAAAAAACTTCCTGATCATCTTTGGGAGATGTTAAGAAACCAACTCATTATTCTAAAAACTGGTAAACAGAGACTTGATCATTTCTCCTGCCTCTCCTGTACTTTAAATTGTACCTTGTGATAACCAAATATTGATGAGAAGTCTTTCTTTATTTAAGTATTTCAAGTAAAAATAAAATAAGGGAGAAATCGAAGAATATTCCTATTTTGCAACCTCTAGTCAATCAGATAGTGTATGTGTCTTGATGATGAACGCCCCGCCTAGAGAAACTCAGGACCCGAGGCTGATCAGGCCCCTGGGCCCGACTGCTGGTTTGTAAGAACTACAGGGCACAGGCGAGCCTGCTGAATAGTTCACAGCATTGCAGTCAGCCACGTCTAGAATGTGAGAAGCTCTACAGGACAAATGACCTAGTTCAATGAATAAATTCCAGGGAAAAGGGGAGAGAGAGGACAGAAAGCTTAAAAGACACTAAAGAAGATGGGCATGGGTTGCTTTTCGGAGGATGAAAATGCTCTACAGATGACTGTGGGGCGGTGCACTGCTCTGTGACTGTACTAACAGCGAGTGACAGGGACACTTTAAAGGGGTGGGTGGTATGATGCATGAGTCACAGTTCCATAAATATAAAGACCTGTATCCAGATAGAGATGATAGGTGTAGATAGTTTGATGACGGTAGAGATAGATAGGTGGTAGATACAGGAGAAAAGACATATCAACCATGGACTCTAGTCAAACTCTGACTCAAACAAACTGAAAATTTTATGAAGCTATTGGATTATTGATGATATCAAGGAACTGTGAGGTCTTTTTAGATGTGATAATGACATTGAGCCTTTTATTTTCATTCCTTATATTTTAATGATAGAAATTAAAATATTTACCAGTGAAATTATACCTGGGATTTGCTTCAAAGTGAGTTAGTTGAGGGGCTGGGGAGGCTGTGGAGGAAACAAGATCGGCCTGGGTCGGTAGTTGCTGAGGCTGAGGCATGGGTGTAGAAGTCGCATCAGACTAGCCCTGCTTTTTGAATAGAGAATTACATCACGAAGCTTTTTAGAGATACACCGGGGCATAGGCCCCACCCCCAGAGATTCTGGTGTCTATAACAATGGCAGGGAGGCAGGCCCCATTTGTATCTCCAAACCCTTTCTTCAGTGATTTTCTAGACTATAGACCAAGTGTTTTAATGCAGCCCAGGAGACTGTTTTCATTGCACAACACTGCAGCCTCTATCAAGAATTCCACTAGGGAAATCCCAAGTCACACAACTTGATGAAAAAACACTTCCCGGGGCAATGCTTTGGGTATTGCCTACTGTATACACTCACTAAAAACACCAGTCCAGGCCCTGAGAGAAACTATATAGTAGCCTGCTATAAACTGGGCTAACGATGAGAATATTAATAAAGTTAGAAGTGATTAAATAAAAGTCATATATGACGAGCCCACAGGGAACAGTTTATTCAATGGTGAAAACAGTGAGAAGCTGAAAGCTTGTCCTCTAAGATAAGGAACAAGACAAGGATGCCCACTCTCACCACTTTTATTCAACATAGTACTGGCGGTCCCAGCCAAAGTACTTAGGCAAGGAAAATAAATAAAAGGCGTCCAAGCTGGAAAGGAAAGAGTAAAATACTCTATTGCAGATGACATGATATATACAGAAAACGAAATTTGTATGGACCCACAAAAGACTGGATAGCCAAAGCAATCTTGAGGAAGAACAAAGCCAGAGGAATCATGTGTCCTGGTTTCAAACTATATTACAAAGCTATAGTAATCAAAACAGTATGATACTGGCATAAAACATAAATCAATGGAACAGATTAGAGAGCCCAGGAACAAACTCATGCATATATGGTCAATTAATTGACAACAGAGGAGGCAAGAATATATAATGGGGAAAGGATAGTCTTTTTAATAAGTGCTCTTGGAAAAAATTGTACAGCCACATGTAAAAGAATCAGAATCAAACAGGACCCCTGCTTTACACCATACAAAAAATCAGGTCAAAATAGATTAAAGAATTGGATGTAAGACTTGAAAGCATAAACTCCTGGAATAAAATGTAGTGGGTAAGTTCCTTGACATCAATCTTGGCAATGATTTTTTGGATTTGATATCAAAAACGAAGGAAACAAAAGCAAAAATAAACAAGTGGCACTACCCAAAAACAAAAACCTTGTGCACAGCAAAAAGAAATAATCAACAAAATGAAATTTCTCCCTACAGATAGGAGAAAATATTTGAAAATCATATATCTGATAAGGGGCTAATATCCAAAGTACATAAAGAATGTAATATCAACAAAACAACCGGATTTTTAAAAATGGACAGAGGAACCAAATAGACATTTTTCCAAAGAAGATCTACAAATGGCCACTATGTACATAAAAAGGTGCCCCACGTCACTAATCATCAGGGACATGCAGGTCCAAACCACAGTGAAATACCACCTCACACCTGTTAGAATGAATGGGTATCATCAAAAAGACAACAGATTCAAGTGTTGGCGAGGATGTGGAGAAAGGGAAACCCTTGTGCACTGTTGCTGGAAATGTAAATTGGTGCAGGCACTATGGAAAACAGTGTGGAGGTGCCTCAAAAAATTACAAATAGAACTACCATACAATCCAGCAATTCTACTCCTGGGTATTTATCTAAAGAAAATAAAAACAGAATATCAAAAAGATTCTGCACCCCCATGTTCACTGAAGCATCATTCACAATAGCCAAGATATAGAAACAATATGTCACCAATGGATGAAAGAAGGATAAAGAAGATGTGGTATATATACAATGAAATATTATTCAGCAATAAAAAAGGGTGAAATCCTGCCCCTTGTGACAACATGGATGGACCTTGAGGGCATTATGCCGAGTGACATAAGCCAGGCGGAGAAAGACACGTGCTGCATGAGCTCACTGGTACATGGAATCTAAACAAACAAGCAACAAGAAAAGCCAAACTCACAAAAACAGAGAGTAGAAAAACAGTTGCTAGGGGCTCTTGCAGGTTCGGTGGGGAAGTCAGTAAAAGGGCACAAACTTTCAGCTGTAAGATGATGAAGGTCTGAGAGTCTGATGTAAAACATGGTGAATATTAGTGGATACCACTGTATTGTATAATTGCAATTAACTAAGAGAGAACTTTGTAATCACAAAAAAAGATAAATATGTGAGATGATGGGTGTGTTAATTACCTAGAGAGGGGAATCCTTTCACAATGTACACATATATCAAATCACTGTGTACACTTTAAATATTTAACAGTTTTATGTCATTTATACCAGAAAGCTGAAATGTTTAAGCAAAATAGAAAAACAAGTGTGGACTCCCACCCTGTGCCATCACCATTGCAGTGTGGCTTTGAGGACATGAGAAAAATAAGTTACACTCCAGCTAGCTAGTGAAGTATTTTCTCTCCAGTCTTGCCGGCAAGGTCATCAAGCCCCCGGGGCTCTGCAGTGGGTGTGGACAGTGTGCGCCCCTCCCCTTCCGCAGCAGTAATGAAGTGTATCTGTGAAAAGAGCTTTCAGCAGATGGGCCGTGGGTGCGCATGAATCCCCTCATGAGAACACCCTGCCTGTCCCCTGCCCAGCCTGATGGGGCAGGGAGCTAGGAGGGGCCCTGGGCCGGCACCTACCACTGCCCTATGGTGATGGCACCTGCTCTGTCTGCCTCGCAGGGAGTCCGAGCACGTGGTGGACATGGCCTTCCTGGGCACCCGGGCCGGCCTCCTCAGAAGCAGCTTGTTCGTGGGCTCGGAGAAGGTCTCTGACAAGTGAGTCCTGCTGGGCACCCCGGGAGCAGATCCCTGCAGGGGGTGGTCAGGTTGCCGCCAGCAGAGTAGGAAGGGTTGCCAGTCAGAGACGAGGGAGGCTGAGACCTGGAAGTTGGAAGGGTTAATCAGAGATTCACTTCCACAGAAGGAAACCTGGAAACCATCTCCCCCAACCCCTAGGGACAGTCTCTATGTGACAGGCTAAATCTTTGACTGGGTCCCTTCCCCAACCCATAAGCAAGCAACTCTCAATGGGGAGGCAATTTGCCCCCACTTCCCCCCCCAGGGCATTTGGCAGTGTCCCCGTCCCCTCCCCCAGGGCATTTGGCAGTGTCCTGTCCCCTCCCCCAGGGCAGTTGGCAGTGTCCCCGTCCCCCCCTCCCCAGGGCATTTGGTAGTGCCTGGTGACATTTTTAATTGTCACAGCCGGGGAGGGGTGTTTGCTCCTGGCACTGAGCTGGTGGAGGCCAGGGGGCTGCTACAGTGCCGAAGATGCCCCCCAACAGGTGTCTGGGAGCTAATGCCACCAGTGCTGACACTGAGAACCCTGCTCCAAGCACAGCCCAATTCTCGAGGGGTCCTGTGATGCGCAGGGACCAGCGGCCAGGGGCCCTCTCCCAGGAGTGAGCAGACAGGGTCCCCAGAGAAGGGGCCCTTCAAACCACGAGACTCAAACAGGCCGGAGCCACCAGGCACCTGGGGCAGGGAGGGCAAGTGGCTCCGGAGCAGACCTGGCGCACCCGCCCCTGCCTCCTGGCCTCTTGCTGCTCCTTGTACCAAACCCAGGCACCCAGCCGAGGAGGCCATGCTGAGCGTGCTCCAGGGCTGGCCGCCCACGCTGGCCGGAAAAGCTGAGGCTTTCTGGGGAAGATCATGTTACTCTTCCTTCCCCCCTCCCCTCCATCCTGGAGAGCTGGAGACACGAGGCACTCAACTCATAGCCTTTCCATGGCCCCACTGGGGCCGCAGCCGTGACCCAGATGGGCCAGATCTGGTCATAAGCTGTGGCCTCACCCTAAGGCCTTGAACTGCCCCCAAGCCCACTGTCCCCTCCAGCACACCACACACTCATGCTTCCTTAAACTCCCACCCCCAGTTGGAAAACTGCACGTCCCTGTCTCTGGCCAAGACTGGACAGAGTGAACCATGACACGGGTGTGGGGCATTCTCAGCATTCCCCTGCCCCCTCTAAGACCTTCTAAGGACAGAAGAGGGAAAGCTCCACACAGACAGACCTTCCTGAGTATGAACTCATCCACCACAGACAGCCCAGGAATTGCGCAGCGGGGCTGGCCGGCTTCTGGAACACATCCACCAAGCACCCTCAAAGCCAAACCACCTTGTGGGGTGCCCACAGCAGCTTTTTAAACCCCCCACCAGCTCCTCCCTGCCTCCCGCTCTGCTTCCCCCTTCGGCTGGTGTGTGCTCAGGGAATGCAAAACCATAATTAGCAAGGTTAAGCTGCCCAAAACAGAAAACCGATCATGCATTCTAAATCCTAGAGGTGATGACTTTTGAAGTAACCATTTGGGGGAATTTTTGCCCCTCCGTTGGTGCAGTGATAGAGTGGATTACACAGTTTCCTCACTCAGACATGCTAGTTAGGAAGACAGAAGGAAATCAGGTTACATCCAAGGAAAGAAACCAGCAGGCAAAGGAGTTTGCGTGAAAAGGGAGTACCCTCTCATCACACAGGCTCTCCTCCTCTTCTGGCTGTTCACGTACCATCAGATGCAACAGCGTTTGATTCTGGAAAAGGCAAAGATTGCTGGGACCCTTGTCTGGGGCGGTATCGGTTTAGGGGCTAGTGTTTCCTTCCTGCTCTACCAAAGCAGAGGGTGATCTCTGTCTTGTCCCAGACAAGGTGACTTTGTGTGAAGAAGCAAACAAATGGGTATGCACATGAGCGCGCTCCCAGATTTGGGGAGGTTCCAAATCTTTTCTGTTTGCAGGAAGTTCCTGACTCCTGAAGATGAGGCCAGCATTTTCACCATGGACCGCTTCCCTCTGTGGTACCGCCAGGCCACTGAGCAGCCTGCAGGCAGCTTTGTCTTCAGCCTGCGCCCTGCAGAGGGACCAGGTAACCCACATGGCTGTGCTGCGGGGGCCTGACCTGGGACCTCCCTCCCCCTTCAGAGCAGAACAGGAGGTGTGGAACAGGACATACCGCCTCTGGGTTCCCCTCCTACCTTCCCTCCTGATACATGGTAGAGCTCGAGAAAGCTGGCCCCTGTCTGGTCTCTGCCCTGAATACAGGCGGGTCATTTTATTCCCTAGTCAACAGTCAGACGTGGCACTTAAAGATCCAGCGTGGAATGAGAGATTTGATCATAAGTCAGGAAGAGCTGGATTCTAGCTCCAATCCCATATAGGAAGATCCTGGAAGAGTCCATCTCTAAGATTCTCCCATTTCTAAACATTTGAGTGTCTTTGAAAGTTTCTTCAACCACCCAGATAAAAGTAACAGACTTTACTCCACCAGGGGACGGCGGTACTCACCGAGCCCGCCTCCTGTCCGGGCTCTTCCTAACCGGAGGAAGGAGGTTGGCCTTCACTCCCTGGGAGTCTCCCAGGGGCAGGAACTCCCGGGAGTAACTGGGCGCCTCCCAGCTTGAAGGGTAGGCGACAGGGCAGCCGAGCTTGGGCCCCATGGACAAAGCCAGCAAATCCAGGGGCCTACAAGGGCTTCAGAACTGCTGGCACCACCTCCCTAGCCCAGCCCCCACTTTGAAAAATGACTCAAAAAAGAAAAATTAAGTGACTTTAACAGTGCACCAAGAAAATCACAAAAAATAACAGAAAGGCCCCCTCAGGGTGCGTAGCCTCCGCCTCTTAAAGAGACTGTGGCCTGGAAAGGTCGCGGGGCTCCACAACAGAGCCTTGGCGGGGAGCCTGCCCCTGCCTGCGCATGAGAGGGTCCGGAGAGCACCCACGTCCAGGGAGGGTGAGCAGAGGGCCAGACGGGCGCACGGAAAGGGGGGCTGGGGCCTCCTGGGAATGGAGAGTCGCACTTCCTCTTCAGACGCTCCCCACCCAGAGCCCCTCCAGCCGCCGAGGAAGCAATGCCCCAGGCGGCAGCTGAGGGGCTCTGGGGCTACAGGAGCAGAAGGAGGTGCCCCTGTGCCTCTCCGTGCCTCTTCTGCCTGCGTTTGAGCCCACCTCTCCATCCTATGCTTGTCCCCAGACCCAATTCATCAGTACTGCGCTTTACAAAAGATTTCCACATGTAGCTCGTTTACACAACCACACAACTCTGTATGGGTTGTTATCACCCCTCTTCTTACACGGGGAGAGTCCGAGGCTCAGAGAGGTCCCGGATCACACTGCTAGGGAGCCACAGAGCCAGGCCAGGACCCAGGTCAGCCCAACAGGGCCCGGGCCCTTTCACCGCACGGAGGCACTGAGTGGAGGCGGGCCCAGGGAGGGTGAGCGCTGTCCTCCCAGGGAAAGCCTCGCGGGAGGTTCTCAAAGCCAAGGCGACACTCCCCTCCCCACCCTGCCCACCCTGAGCCAGAAAGAGGCAGTTCTTCCTTCCTGGCACCATCGGCGGCACCAAGAGGTCCCCGAGGAGGAGTTCCCATGGGATGGTCCTGGGGCAAGGCCCTGGCCCCTGCCCCCAGCCAGCGGGGACGGGCTTGTTCCTGCCGCACTGCCCCCGGGACCAAGCTGCTGGCTGCTGTGAGCTTTTTGTGGCTGTGAGGTAGGAGGGCAGGTGGGTGGGGAGCAGAGCTGCAAGGAGAAGAGAGGAAAGCTGCCACCCCAGGAAGGGGCGGCTGGGTGGGGAGGCAGGAGCGGGCTGTCCTCACACTCTGGCTGGCTGGCTCAGCTCATGCGCATGCTTAGACATGGAGACACCTCTGCACACTCCCATTCCCTCCCACAAAGAAAAGCAGCTACAATAATTTCATTCTGCTTGGGTTGGGGTGGGGGAACTCAGCGGAGGCTTCCCCTGTCTCCCTGGGCTGACTCTGCTGCCCTTTGCCTGGGGCCTACACGGAGCTGTCTCTTGCAGTCAGCGCCTGAGAAACCTGCCAGGGTAGAGCAGAGCCTCACCAATGCCCATGTGGCTCAGGCCTTTACACCCACCTCCCCAGCCCACCTCTCCCTGGGCAAACCCCTGGCCTACCCACCAGCCCGTGGGTCTTGCTCACCCACCTCAGGGGCCGGACCAGGCAGCCGCTAGGTGATCTGGGTGCTGAAATTCCCTGTCACCCCAGGGACTATGGCACTGGGGCCCTATACCTCCACCTGGGTTTTTCCTACAAGCCTGTGGAGCACACATAGAATGGGAGGTCTGTCCTGGGAAGCATCCTGCAGCCCTGGAGAATACTGCAGGGGTTCAGCTACATCAGGGTCTTCTAGACATTTCTAGAAGCAAGGTGAGGAATCCGACTTCTCTTTCTACTGCAGTCCCCTGAAGCTTCATCATGGCAAATTCCTAGAGTCAAGGACAACTTTGCACATTGTAAATTCCTAGAACAGAGTAATTTCAGATTTCTGTGAGGTCTTTGATTGTAATGGTGGGTAATCTTAGCCAAAGACCAGTGGTTGATTTAGTTTCATTATGACTAACACTGTAATAATAATCTCCACCACACAAGAGTCTTCTCACCCATTTGTTTCAAGCAACATTTGGCATAAAGACATTCTCATAATAAAATTTTGCCCCTTTCTTAGAATTTTTAGTAGTGGAAGTTGACCCATATCCCAGAATGCGTTGGAAAGTTAGGGTAGGTCTGTGGACTGAGAGAATTAAGAAGCCTGCATCCATCACCTTTGAGCAGAGAACTCAAGGTTTTAATGCAGAGCTGAAATTGCCACCTAAATCCTGTGCCCATGGTGGCCTGGTTCTCCTAAAAGAGGTGGAAAAGGCAATCACGGCAAGCCCCTTGCCCTCCAGGAGCCTGGCAGAGCGCCCCACAAGGGCAGAAGCCAGCTGTGAAGCAAGTGGAAGGCTTGGTGGGATAATGGTGTTGGGGGTGGCGGGTCAGCCAATGACTGGGACTTATGGGGCACCTCTGTGCCCCGTGTATCCCTGGCATCCGGCTTCCCAAAAAGGTTGTCAGTATCACCCTGACTCGTGTGACTGATGAAGGACAGCCCAGGACCAGCATCCACCGAGTCCTGAAACATAGCCTGTCCTTCTGCTAGAAAGTTTGATGCAAAACAAGTCTGGTGCTCTGGTGCAACATGTGCCCGTAGGCCAGGTCACAGCAGGGTCCCCGAGCTCAGGCGGGGCAGCAGCGAGCACACAGCTGCGCTGCCCTGAGACGGAGCAAACTCACCATGTCCCGGTGACGGGAACAGCACCGCATTGTCCGGGCGGCCAGAGGCCATGACGTATTCGTCTGGCAGGTTCAGACGCGCACAGGGAGCCGGGCAGTGGCAGTGGCTGATAGTGCCGCAGCGACAGCTTGCCCGGACCCCCACCCTCACTTGCTCAAGGACTGTCCTCTCCTGGCCTCATGGTTTTCTCAGCTTGCCCAGCCTCAGCACTTTCTTCCTCAGTTGTGGAGAAAGTGACTTGGCGATTTTTGTTTCTCCAGAAAGTCCAGCCAAGCCGGTGGCAGTAACTGCAAGCACAGCCATAGCCGTGACCGTGGACAAGAAGACGGCCATTGCCGCAGGTAGGAGCCTCCCTCTGTGTCCCTGAGGCCAGGCAGTGACAAGTCAAGGTCAAGATAAGGCACCAGCAACAACAGGATCCCTGCTCATGGTCTGCAGAGGTACCGCCCTCTGGCTCTGATTTTCCAGGGGAAATGTGGGACGGGAGGATGGAGTCTTCCTAAGCCATTTGTTTATAAAACATAAAATGAGAAGTGAGTAAAAGAAGCTGAGAGAGGTTAAGAGATGTGCTCAAGGTCACACAGGACAGATACTCTTTTCGCCCTCTGCTCACTGCTTCCTTCCTCCGCCGCCTCGGTCTGGTACCCACTGCAGAGAGAACTGTGCCTCAGATCCTAAAGGGGCAGCCAGCATGGGTGTCCACTGCCAGCCGGCACCCTGGGGGTGGCAGCCCTCAGGGCGATCCGTGAGGGGGCTCCCTTTGACAGATGAGGAAACTGAGACACAGAAAAGTCATTTACCCAAAGTTCCACAGCCAATAATGAAGCGAGGATGTGAACTCAGATGGCCTCACATCAAGGCCCAATATCACTACCCTGTGTTGCAACTGGCCTCAAATGTGATGAGAGTACCCAGCAGTCCGAAAGCGGGCAAACCAACGAGCGCTGGCCGGCGTGGATCCTCGCAGCAGGCCCTGTCTCGCACCCCAGCCCCTAGCCAGCCAGCAGCTGGAGCGGGTAGGGTAGGCAGGGGTAGGGCAACTCCCCCATCCAGGGCTGAATTAAGGGCAAAGCAGGGCCGGGAGGGGCAAGGTGGGCTTGGGCAGAGCTGTCCCACCGTCTTCCTGCCTCTGAGAGGGAGGGCCCTGGGGCATCTGCTTTTCACCCCCGAATAAGAGGTGGGGGGAGAAATGACTTTGCTCAGTACCTTTGCTGGGCAACACGGGTCCCTGGTAATCAGGATGCACGGCTGCTGCGTTTGGAAGGGACCTGTGCCGTCCCAGCCGCCTTTTGAAGCTGAGCCCAGGGCATGCTAATTCCAGGCCCATTTCTAGGCCAAATTTTGACCCCAAACTGGTTCCACTAAAGACTGTTGTGTAGTCCCAGCTGCATCTGTGCCTGTCTGCTCCTCGGTGGTGTGAGCGCTCTCTGAAAGAAAGCCAGGAAAGAAAAGGGACACAGGGTCAGGCTGCTGGCTGCGCGCTCTCCTGCACTCTCCAATTATTCGATATCATTTTTAACTCGGGGCTGAACTAGAGCCATAAGGGGTTGCCATAGAAACTGTGTCCTGGTGCCTCTGGTTAAACTCACTGCAGACAGTCGCTCTGCACTCTGGGGAGCGTGGATGTGACAGGGAAAAGACAAGGTGCTGGAGACTTTATGCTTCAGTTTTTTTTGGAGGGGGTCTCCTTTTCTAATTTCCTCTCGCTGGCCTGGGGCTCAGCCTCCATGATCCTGGGCCCGGGGGGGCCAAAGCCCAAGGCAGGGAAGGCAGCTTGTGTCTGGAAGTTTCATCCCCTGGAAAGGGGGTGAGGCCTGGGTGAGCTGGTGTCTGGTGGGCAGGCTGCAAGCGTGGTCTGTGCACTGAGCAAGGGGAGAAGGCAGGAGGCGGGCACCTGGACAGCTCCCGGAGCCAGCCGCGTGCCGGATCCGTGTATGACACCACGGGTCCACACGGAAGGGCAGGTGGATGAGGAGGGGTCATTTTCATCCCTAAGCAGGGGATTTATCCACAGTTTATGCCAAATTTCTAGAGCTCTTTTTGGTCAGGATCCCTTTTCAGTTCTCATGAGCTCCAGCCCTTGTTAAGGAATGTCGCCAAGCATGATGAGGGGGCGCTGTAATCTGCACAAGTGTGTCTCTAGCACATACACTGTAATGCGCACGTGCCCTGTACAGGGGGGTCTCCTGTCCGGAGCTGTGGGAGGGGCCCTCTCCTTAGAGCTCTGCCTAGTGCCAGTGGGCCCAGCCGACAGAACATGTGTGCCCCCAGAAGGGTGACTTGAATAACACATCTCTGAATTACCCAGCCCTGTACCAGCTCGGGAGAGGTCCTGTCCCCTGCTTCTGCAGCAGGCCTTGGGGAAGACTTGTCTCTCAGGTCTGTTCTAACTGTTGGGCTACAAAGGGCAGCACCCCCCCGTTATCAGCACCTATGAAGAGCAAATCACCCAGTTCTGCTGGGAGTCCCGCTGAACTCCAGGAATGGTGGCCCTGGTGGGTCACCTCTCCCTGGGACTTGCTCACTCAAAGGGAGACTCCTGTAGGGAAAATTCTGTCTTGGTCTCTGAAGACTAACGACTCAAACGGTCCAGTCCTGGTCAGCCAGAGGCAAGTCCAGCCCCAAAGGTGGGTCCGTCAGGTTTGGGTGGATGAACAATCCCAGAGGCCTTGCCCTCTCCCCACCCAGCTCCTGGTTCCCCCACCCACGGCCCTCCAGTTCATAATTCTGATTTCCCAGCTGCTGAGCCCTATGGAGGGGTCATATGCATAAGCCCAAAATGTCATCTGCCTGTCCCTCAAGTCAGTCTGGAAAGCACAGGACAGTAACAGGTTAAACAGGGGCTCCTCCTTCATGCCAGCAAACCCTACCACCTCATCGGGGCTGATAGAACCTAGTCAGCAGAGACGCCCTGCACGGCCCTTAGGGAGCCCTCCCCCCCCTCCCATTACACAGCGGGGTCCTCTGGGCAAATGCATGCTTCCTACCACACAGGCCCACCTTGACTGCCACATGGCTTCATTCAAGCCAGGTGAGCACCCACAGGGCGCAGGGCCGTGACTGGCCTCCCGGTCACCTTCTCTACTCTGAGAGCCACGCTGCCTCCTGCCAGGAAACCAGCCTGGGGCTCACACTCGGTGCTGTCAGGCCAGCCATGGGAGGGGGTGGGCGGCCTTGCTGCACTCAGCTACAGGTCTGCTCTGCAGAAGGCCCGCCCGAGGCCTCCCACCTGTCTCGTGGGGCTCTGGCCTTTGGGGTGACGCCCAGCAGCACCCTAGGCAGCTGCCTGGGGAGGCGCGGGGGCCAGAGGCTACTCTCCCAACACCCACCTTCCCCCCCAACCCAAGGAAACCAGGAAGTGCATAGGAAAATACGGTCTTTATTGGTCTTCTGAAACAACAAACCAGAAATATAATTTTACCTTTAAAAATCTTCTGTCTCCAGCTGAAGATACCACCATTAACAAGACCCACTCCTCTCCATATTCCCTTTAGAAAATCCCTAGATCTGGTGTCAGTGAGCAAACCATAAGGAAGGGTGCTCTGCCCCCTCCACCCCACCTTGGAGGTGTGGTTAGCAGCCCCACAGGCAGCCTGTGCTTGGACCCCCCACTGCCAGAGCCCGGCCTTCTCAGAGGCATCCCTTCCCCTCGCCCTGCGCCCTCCTCCACAGGGTCATGGGGGCCCGGCGAGTGGGCTGCCCTGTGCTCCCTCAGACCCTGGCCCTCGCTGTTGTGCTGACCTCCTCCTGGACCACCACTGAGACCACGCAGAGCCAGAAACCAGGCCCTCTGTAAGCCTTGGGAAAGCCGGTGTCTAGGAGAGGGAGACCCAGTTCTCACCCAAGATGAGACCACAAGGAGGGGCAGACCTAGGAAAAGCACCTGGTGACCCCCAAACCCTGCACAGCCCTCCTCCCCCGCCACCTGCCATTGCCCTACAGGCAGGCACCTCTGCCCCCAGGAACAGAAAAGGCCCCTGGCCCATGGTCTGGTTTGGGCCCCAGTTCAGAGTAGCTAAAACTCCGGGAAGGGGACCCCCGCTAAGGAAGCCTCAGAGCGGGTTGAGCAGTCCTCTCTCTGCTCCTGGAGACTGTTGGCCGGCAGTGAGCTTTCCCAAGATGCCCCAATCACAGAGCATGACCCCGTCCTTGCCCCAAGGTCACGGGCCCCGAGATGCTGAAGATGGAGGGGTGAGAGGTACAGAGCAACGGTTCTGGGCTGTGGGCTATGTGAGTGGAAGTGGGGTGTCCCCGTGGGGCCTGGCAGTGCTGCAGAAACGCCCAGGGTGACCGTCTCTTGGGAGCTTCACGCTCCAACTCCAAGGCCGCTGGGCTGGTGTCCCTGGGAAACCAGCAGGACAGGTGCGAGAGGGTTCCCATGGGCTGCACAGCCCCCTCTGGTGGCACCACTCTGGCCCACTTTGGAAGACTGCAGAGGAGTCCTGTGTTGCCACGCTGGGTTTCTCCCCGGGTTGACTTGAGAAGGTTGCGGTAAGCCAGCCAAAGGGCCTGTGATCTGAGGGCTGGGCGCCCAAGAGGAAGCGTGTCCTGCTCCCCATGTCCTCAGGACTGTCTCCATGTGACTGGGAGTGCGTGTGCGTGGGGGTGAGAGCTCTACTCGTCTATGGGACTGCCCTGGGGATGCTAAGTCTGTCCGAGGGCAGCTCGGGTAACGCAGGAGCAGTGCGGCCACAGCAGATCTGGGCACAGTGGCGTCACCCGGGCGTGGGCTGTGGTTGCAGCATTGATGTTCTGCGCGGGCCCAGGTGACAGGGTCGGTGTGGTCGCTCATCAGTACCAGCAGGTGGAATCTGGACCCAGCTTTCATACAGAAGGGCGGTTAAGAATATCTTCCCTGCTTGGAAGAGAGTCTCAGTTTTGCATCACTTCCTTGCCGCTCCCTAAATGCAGGTGAGGGTGGCCAGCGAGCCTGGGGGCGCCGCCCGCTGTGACGGCTGCCAGAGCAGGAGGGGGAGCGGGGAGCGCTCCGCCAGGAAGCCTGCGCACACATCCTGCCTCCCCCTAACCGCAGGCTCAGGAGATCCTCCTTAGGGAGGCCCAGCAGCCTCAGCAGGGGCCTTTAGCACAGGGCGGCTTTCTCGGAGACTTGGAAGGCCACGCAGAAGTCACTCAGCACTGTGTGGCCTGCTTGCCGGAGGGCCGCGGAGGAAAGTGCAGATGGGGAGTGTGAGGGTGGGGCGGGCCGGCCCTCCCCGTGGCAGCGCCGTGTCTCTCCCTGCCCTCCTACCTGGCCAGGTGGGGCTGGCTGTCATGCCACAGAAGAGATCTGCTTCTGCTCTTCAGGCTCACCCTCCGGGTCACCCATCAGGGGCTGGCGCTTCTTGAGTTCCCGGTGGTACTTGGCCATGAGGGAGGCGTAGATGCAGCCATAGGCAGCAGCCACCACCATCATGATGCAGACGATGCCGCAGACGACCCCTGCAATGACCACTGTGCCGATGGCCCGCCGCACGCTCACCGGCCGGTGCCTCTGCTTCTGGGGGCAGGCTGTGCTGGGCTCAGGCTCCGGCTCTGCCCCTGGCTTGGGCTTAGCCGGTTCTGGGCTGGCCTTGGTACAGGGTGGCCCAGGAATATCCAGCCCGGCAGAGCTATTCTCGTCCTCCAACTGGGAGCAGTAGTTAAACATCTCCATGGGGACCACTCGCATGTCCTTCCCCCTCAGCTCCTTGGGTAGGGTACAGGCAAGCTGGTCCAGGCGTCCCCCTGCATCCAGACGAGAAAAAAGCAGGAGCTGACGGGACACCCAGAACTTGGACTTCTCGTCCTGTGCCCAGGTTTCCCACCACGGCTCCGGGATTGACTGAGTCGCTCTCCCACAAACAAATAACGTCACCCGCACAACAGCATCAATCAAAAAAAAAAAAATCACACACACACAGAGTCACATAGAGACAGAGGTCATGAGGAGCAGGTCCCCAGGTCCCCATTCCAGGTCCAAGCAGCAGGCCCAGAAAGTCTAGTTCCTACCGGCAATGCAATCAGTCCTGGAACCACATCTATGCGAGAGGAAGGGCGGTGGGAAACCAGCATTACTGAGCCAAGTACCATGGAGGAGAGGTACACATATCACATCATTTGATTGGCGTGAAGCCATGTAAAATGGATATTGTCGTTATTCCCGTTTTTCAGAAAAGCTCATGGGCATTTCAGTCGAGCCTGCTTTCTCCAGAGCCAAGCTGACCCACAGGAGCGAGACGCTCAGAGGCGGAGGGGCTCGGGGAGGGCGGCCATGCGGAGCCAGGAGCCCCACCTGGCCACAGACCCACTCCCGTCCTTGGCCCAGACCTGTCTGCTCACTCCCTGTCTCTGAACTCGACATGGCACCTCACCCACCCAGGGCTCTGCCCTCCCACAAAAAGGACAAAAGTCAAAAGCCAGTGCCGCAGCCACCGCTCTTCCCTACGAGACTTCATGGCTGCAGCAGGGGCTGCCTAAGAGTGGGAGCAAAACGCTTGGGAGACAACGTTTTCCTTTTCCCTTCTAAGAGCAGCTCGGTGGCCCCACGAGCGCCCTGCAAGAGCAGCTGGGTGCACAGGGGCCCTGCGGACCCTAGTGGAGCGGGAGGGCCGGAGAGGGCCGGGGCCACAGGGCACAGGCTCCCCGCCCAGCTCGGAAGCTGGGCAGTGTAGAGGCAGGGCATGGCAGGGAGAGAGGGTAGGTCAGAGCTGCTGCCTAGACAGCCCCTGGGAAGTCACAGGCACGTTTGGTCCCTTTCAGCGTCCAGTGAAGTCTGCATGCAGACCACAGACCTCTGCCCAATGGCCTCGGTTCCTTGCTGTCACTGCCAGTTCCCCTCCCAGCCCAGCTGCCTCCTCAGACTAGAGATATCAACCTTTTCCTGGGATGTTGATGAAAACATCCCAGAACTCTTGTTTTGAAGGAGTGCAAAGTTGAAAACAACTCTACTTTTGGAATTGTAAATTCCAAAAATATGCATTCGCATTCCATGCCCTTTTGTGCTAAGAATTAGTTCCTGATGACTGAATTTAAGGGCAAAAACATTCCCTAGGGAAACACATAAGTCTGGGGCTGAAGATAATGGCCTCTAGTTTCCCTGTGCTGGTGACCTGTGGCAAGTCTTACACCCAGTGAAATGTGTCTGGGGCCACCTTTGTATAGGCAGGAGGCGGGGGTTGAGATGGGGCAACCTCGTCACCCTGCTCCAAAGACCTGAGGTTAAACCCTGGCTGGGTCATCTTGTACAAAGTATTTAACTTATTTAAGTGCTTGCAAGTCTTAGTTTTCCTGACTGTAAAATAGGAATGGCTATCTCAGTTAGCTGCTATAAGGATTACAGTAAATAATGGGCATAAGGATTAAAGTAGGTAATGTAAAGTAGAAAAGATACTGTAAACTGGAAGCTATGCAAGTATTAATTTTACTACTTCTCCATTCACATAAATGGGAGAAATTATCATAGTGACCAACACTTTATGGCACTTTACAGTTTGTGAAATGTTTTTAATTAACTAGCACTTGAGAATAATGTGCAAAGAATTGAGATTGTGGCTGGATATGAAACAAAAGGAGTAAGACTCTGATGAAGAACATTAGCATTCTGCCCACAGATTCACTCGTTCAGCCAGTTTTCATGGAGCCGGGCACCAGAGTGTGTCTTACTCGGTCCACTTAATATTATGACTGCTACTAGCAAATGAACAAATAAAATGAGTAAGTTTTATTGAGAACTTACTTTATGCTGAGTACTTTCCAAGACACTTTACACGCATTACTATTTAGTCCTCACAATGATTCTATGATACAGACATTATTATTAGCCCCGTTTTACAGACCAGGGCCCGTCCCAGAGAGGTTAACCAACTGTCTCAAGATCACACAGCTAGTAAATGGCAGAGCCATGAGGCAAACCCAGATCTGGCACTTCTAACCACTATACTTACTTCTTTGCTCTATTCTTCCATTTCATTTAGTCATTTCTCAGGTCATAGAATTTTCCCAGGTTAACAAAGGGAAGAGGGAAAGAAATTAAAGGCAAAGCCATCTGGCGTCTCATGAAAAGCTTTGATAACAAAACTTCTTAGGAGAGGGAACTGAGATCATCAAAATGAATATTTGGTTTTATCTATGGATTTAAAGTATATTCCAGCCTCATGAAGCTGTGGCTACTTAAGAGATCGTTGTACTCTTCAGAAGAGCAAGGGTGGCTTCTGTTCCTCCTCCTACCATGCCAGGGAAGCCCAGAGGCATACCTGGTGGGACGCACAGAAAAATTATACTGTCTTTTAGTTCCTCCTGAAACCTTCAAAAGTGAGATCAAATTACAGTGAGTCAGTATGAAAGAAAAAGAAGGCTGGGCTCAGGGACAGGGTCACAGAGAAGAAGGGGAGCCTCCTGAGGGCTTCTGCCCTCCTGTCAACTGGAGGTGAGGCTGGGACTCTTCCAGCCCAGCTGGTGGAGGGGCAGAGCCGCCCCCTTCTCCCCAAGTCAGTGCCCGGCCTCCAGGAAATGTGCTGGGCAAGGGATGAGCCTCCCGGTTCCTCTCCCCCCAGCGGGCTGACTGTGCTCACCTCGGTAGGAGAACCACTCCATCCAGTGCTTGAAGTCACGCAGGTGACAGTCACACTCCCAGGGGTTGTCCCCAACCTGCAGCAGCTGCAGGCTCGTCAGGGGTTCAAACGTCAGCCGGTCCAGGTTCTGCAGGCGGTTGGAGCGAAGTGACAGGGAGCGCAGAGCAGGGAGCGCATCGAAGAGGCCAGGGGGCAGCTGGGCCAGGCCATTGATGGACAGGTCCAGGTGGCGCAGCCGGGGCGAGTGCTGCAGCAGGTCCCTGTCCAGGGTCCTGATGCTGTTGTTCCGCAGCTGCAGCTCTGTCAGGTTCGCCAGGTCCCCGAAAATGGAGCCAGGCAGCTGGTCCAGGAAGTTATTGGATAGGTCCAGGCGCTGCAGGCTGGACAGATTGGCAAACGCCCAGCTTGGCAGGGCACTCAGCTTATTGTTCAAAAGCAGGAGGGTTCGCGTGGCCGCCGGCAAGTCGGGGGGCACCACGGTGAGGCCTAGGCCGCTGCAGTCCACCTCCAGGCTGCGGCCGTCACACTTACAGGAGAAGGGGCAGGCAGGCAGGGCCTCCACGGCCCACAGGGCGAGCCAGCAGGTGATCCCTGGGATGGGGGGCGGGAGTGGTGGGAGAGGCAGGTGGGGGAGAGCAACAGGCCAGGTTACCGTGTGCTGCTCTAGTCCTGCCTTTTCTGTTCATATCACAGTGGTCTCTGCTTTCTCTCCTTTGGCCTAAGCCACCATCAATGCACTGACCATACGGAAAGATAATTAAGAAACCTGAAGCGCCTCTGTGTTAGCGGACATCACAGTGTCCGCAAGGCTCCTGGCCTCAGGGCACATCTGCAAAGAAATCACGTTAGTGGAGTGTGATCCTTGAGAATGGCAGGCCTGAGTCCAGAGGACAGGCCAGCCTCGTCCACAAAGATGCCCCAGCTCACAGGGCCTCCCCTGGCTGATCTTCTTGTGGGCTTGGGCCCCACTGAAGTCATAGATGTTACAAAATAGAGGATAAAAGGATGTCAATGAAGCCTGCCCTGTGTTCCTATCCGAGGGTTGCCCCAGGAGAAAGGTTTTCTTTCCAAAAGAAATGGCCACACTGCCCCTTCCTCCCCTCTGTGCCCCGACCCCCAACCCCATACTGCACCAGGCTAAGACGGGAGGTCCATGGAAGTGGGGAGCACAGAAAGGCACTCCTTCCTTCCTCCCATGACATCCCAAGGGCTGTCAGTTCTGCATGAATCCCACATCCAAGATAGGGCCAGTAACAGGTGAGGCAGGGATCCTGCCCTACCTAGGGCCCAACTCCAGAGGCCACGGTGGACGTGGTGGAGAGGCCCAACTTCAGTTCCACTTCCACACTGAAGAATACTAGGGTGTGAGCCACCGCGAATCATGGGGTCTGGGCAAGTCTCATATTTACTCTCACTCTAAAGCCATCCATGCCCTTAGCACAGTTCCTGCTCCATTTGTGCAGGAAGGGCCCATACCAGTCTTCCTTTCGTGGCCGTGTGTGTCTCCCAGGACGCCTCTGAGTAGCAAGCACACGGCCCAGCCAGTGGTGGGGCGGGTTTGGAGGGTCTCAGCGGGTCTCAGAGAATAATCACAGCAGAGCCACTCATTCCGTTACCCAACAGCCTGTCCTCCATGACCACAAAGCCCCCTTCTGCCTTAACCGTCCTATCAGAAACCCCCACCTGCCTTAACCGTCCTATCAGAGACCCCCACCTGCCTTA
>JAQQAC010003801.1:2195334-2287621 GCA_029783875.1 Phataginus tricuspis
GCCACTGGGCAGAAATGACTAAAAAGTTTGTCCTCAAGTCAGGCCCACCAAGCCTAGAGGAAAGACCCTGGAAGGAGAAGTCAGACCCACTCCTGGGCTGTTTGTTCCACCAGCACCAGAGAGGAGGCAGCCACCCAGACCCAGGTGCTGGGGTGGGATGTCCCCGAGTCTGTGTCTGCTTGGTGTCTGGTTTTTTGGTGTCCCGAAGGGCAGAGCTAGAAGGAACAGGATGGGACTGTCCTGCTCCCCACTCCACCGCTCCTGGAGGATTAGTGACAGCTGAGAGACACACTGTGAGGCTGACACCCGAGCCTCTTTGCTCTTGAGGGGAAACGAGCTCAGGCGTGGCCCCTGGAGACCCTCCTGGCCGCGTGCTGCCCCACCCCTTGCCCCTCCGAGCCCATCTGTTGCCCAGCCAGCTGGCCCCACATTACCGCCTGCCTTGACATTTGAAAGTCAACATTCTTCAGACTTCACTCTCCCCAGGAAGAAACGCAGCCACAGCTTCCCTCTTAAAAGTATCAACATAACTAGAAGCACTAGATGCCCCCATCTCCGAAAGCTGGGGCGGCACAGAAGCCCCAGTGACAAGACACACAATTCTGTATTGTCGGTTGTTGACCGGCTCTAGAATGAGGCTGGCAGGAGTCCGAGTTGCTCAGGCCCAGTCGCTCTCACGCGGGAGGAACGCAGGCTGCTGGTGCCGCAGGGAACAAGCCAGGCAGGGCCCAGTCCTCACCGACCCTTTACCTCATGTGAAGAGAATGCTCAGGGCATCTTTCACCCTGAGCACTTACAAAGTTTCCTGAGGGGAAATGGAGGCCTCAGTTTCCTCACATGCAAGCAAGAGGGCTTGGATCCGACCCCTCAGGTCCTCCCAGCACCAATTCCCAAGAGCCCGCTAGTTCCTTCACTTCAGAGTTGGGAAGATGGAGGCGTAAGGGTCTCCAGGTTCACCCAGAGGACGGTCGAGGAACACGAGAGAAGCGGGCCAGGAAAGCAACAGGATTGGACGGCCAGCACTGCTGGGGGTGGGGGTGGACTCCCCGGGGACAGGAGCAAGCCTTCCAGGGAGACAGGCCACCCGCATGGCCTCTGGCTCCTGACCCCCCAAAGCTCTCAGCAGCCACTTTCTTTAGCTGCCACAGGCCAGTCCCATGGGGAGGACTCCGGGGGACAGGTAACCTGTGGTTTCCTGGCTTGGGGCCTCTCAGGCGATCCTAGACCCTCCTGCAGCCAGGAGGCTCCCCACACACCGAGCCGCCCCGCCGTCCCCCCACCGTACTCACAGGAGATCTGCCTCCACTGCAGGGCCAGCCTGGTCCTCTGCCGGGGGCCGCTGCCTGGGGCCAGCATGGTGAGCGCGGCTCTGCCGGCCCTGCGCCTCAGGAGAGAGGAGCCCCTGGGCGCCGTCAGTCCTGGGGGAGGGGAGAGCGGGAGGGAGAGCTCTGAGCAGGGGCAGGCCTGCCAGGCTGGCCCGCCCAGGGTTAGGGAGAGGGCACGGTATCTCTTTACACTGCTTGCTACTCCCTCCCTGGCCTCAGTTATGCCCCCTGGGCAGGGATGGGGCAGTGGGGTAGGTGGAGAAGAGAGCAGGAGGGGCTGGAGACGCCCGAAAGCTTCTGTGATGGGCAGGGGCGAGGAGGGCAGGCTTGGGCACACCCAGGAGCCCTCAGGCCGAGGCCGAGGTGCTCAGCTCCGGCTGCGGGACTCAGGGGCCACCAGCGGGCTCCTCTCCAGGGTCCCCCTCACGACCCTGTCCCTCGGCCCCTGCCTCTTCTCGCTGGTATGTCGGTCTCAAATGTTTAGAGGACAACATGACCTCCTCTGTGTCTTGGCTTTCCCCGTGTCACAACGGGGAGATTACAGGACATCTCTGCTCAGCCGGCGGATGAGCCCCAGCCCACGGCCGTCCTTACCATGGCCCCCAGGAGGCAGAGCCCCGCGTGAGGCCCAGGCACCGCGCCTGCCGCCGTGTGACCCCTGCTCGCCCTGCGCCTCCGCCTGCGAGACCAGCCCCGCGCGCTTGCCTTCTGCCCGCCGGTCTGTAATAAGACACATCACTCAGGGCTCATGCAGCAGCTGCTCACGGAGGGGACAGGGACGTGGAGAGGGGAGGCTGGAGGACAGGAGGGCTGGGAGCAGGTGGGGCTGCAGAAAGCAGGTTTCTCTTCCATAGAAAACAAAAAAGGGGGCCTCTCCATTTCTAGGGTCTTGACACTGGACTGGCCCAACCGCATGACTCATAGGTGGGACTCAGGCCCTCCTCTGGGCCCCACTTCCTTGCAGGAGCAGCGCGGCCGTTCGCCAAGGCCCGAGCGTTCACTTCCCCGGCCCCATCAAGGGGTGGGCAGGGCTGTGTGGCTGCCACCAGGCCGGCAGGCCAGGGCGGGGAGTGGGAAGGGAGGAGGGGTCCCTGCCAGCCTGCCCCCCACTGCCACAGGACACAGCCCTTCCGGCCCGTTGCTCCTGTGGCCTCCCCGAGGGCAGCCCTCCTTGGTTGCCAGATTCACCCCTGGGTGCCCCCTGGGTGTGGCCTCCCTCTCCCCAGTCCCACAGGCCTGCTAGTTCTGGGCAGTGGAGGAGCCAGCCGCAGTGGGGCAGACGGCCGAGGAGGCGGAGGGGCTGCTGCATGCGGGCGTGCCCGGCTCTGACACCCGGCCTCCAGGAAAGCAGGGCTGCCCACGGGCGCCCAGGGCTGCGCCGCAGCTTGGTGTCTCTCGTCGCTGCGCCCCAGGCTGCGGCTGTTCCCCAGTGGCGTGGAGCCCACCTAGCACGCAGCAGCCCCTGGACCGTCAGTGGTGCTCCTGGCAAGGGTGGCCTGCCTCCCGGAGGACCCAAAGCGCAGAGCTGTGGCGTGGAACGCTCAGAGCAGCTCGGGTGCTCCTGGCTGCCGGCCCCAGACAGCACTCTGGGTTTGAATCGCAGCCCAGCCACTCCCTGGCTGTGCAACCGTCAACAAACTGCATATACTCTCTGGGCCTCAGTTGCGTTCGTTATCTCTAAAAGTGATGCCTATAATACTTTATGGGTGGGATTTCGTGGTGCTCGATGTAATTAAGGGAGGAGAGTTAGCATTTACTATATTTGGTACACATCACTTTAGAAGATTATCCAGGGTGGTGCGCCTAGCTTGAACTGGAGCCTGCGACCCCTGTGAGGGACACCAGTTCCCTCGCTCGGTGCACAGGTACAGCAGCACGTCTATGCAACGCCTTATGTGCAGGCCCCACCGCGCTCACACACAAGTCACGTCTCTGCTCCTGTGCCCACAGCCACACTCCCTGGCCACGCAGGCCCATGTGCTCACTGCAGGGCTGCTCCCACATGCAGCCGTCGGCCGCCATCCCAGGCCACAGTGTCCACCCTGGGTGTCCCTCGGGCCTGACCTCAGAGCCATCTCCTGCTCCAGCAAGAGCCCTCATCTCGAGCAGCCGGCCCCACACAACACTGGGCAGGTCACTGCCACCAGAGGCTTGGCGACGATGACTGCCTGCCTGAGGTCACCCAGTAGGTCACGGACAGGTCACAGGCTTCTGAACCTGGCTGCTCATCCACCCCCTGGTGACTGTCACCCGACAATGGCCCCTGTGGGGAGACACGTATGTGTGTGCACGGAGCAGGGGCGCACACAGACTCCCAGACACGTGCTTGGAGCTCCCAACACAGCACATGGTGCAGACACCCCCCACAAGGAGCCATGCAGCTGGGCATGTGCTGACACGCACACACACGTGTGCCCTGCTCGCCCTCTGGGCCGCCCTCCAGCCTTCCTCAGACGCCAACACTCGGGCAGCAGAGTGAGATGCCCCGTGGTTCCCGAAAGCCCCCATCAGGCAGATGCAGAGCGACAACTCCAGCCTAGAAGTAAGGTCTGTCTAAAGAAAGCCCTACAGGGCAGGCCCTGACCCAGGTCATTTTCTGTGTATACACCCCTATGGGGCAGGAGAGTCATCCGAGCTTCTGCTCCTGCCCTTTCCATCTTCCTGCAGGGAAACAGGGATAGGATCCCTCAGCCAAGCCAAGCCCTTTCCACCTGAGCCACCTTGCCTCTTTCAAGAAGGCTCTCTTTTTCCATCCGGTCCCCCTCCCCAGTCTCACTTTCAACCCAGTATGAGCCCCAGGGCTGGCCAGCAAGCACCAGTGAGTGAGGACAGTGGCCTTGACTGAGGGGCCTGACACCCCTCCCCAGCCGTGAGTGATGTCACCTGTGCAGACCAGGTCAGGCAGGTTGCCAGGAGGCAGACCCACAGGCAGTGTCTTTCAAGTGGCAGGCCCTGAAACCTGGTGTCTCTGGAGAAATGTGATGCAAACAGGGCCCCCAGGTCTGTGAGAGGAAGGGGGCTGTGCTCTCTGGGGAGCTGCCCCTGCCTCCGTGGTGGCCACAGAAGTGACCCTGGAGGTGGTGACCCTGAGGGAGATATGGGACCAAAGCCCGGCGCTTCCCAGCCCTGTGGGCCTCTGCTCCCCAGCACACCTCGCACCAGAGGACCCCTCTCGGCCTCTACAAGTGTCCAGCCTCACTAGTTAAAGGGTGGCCTACATAGAAGCTCTGAGAGCAGCTGCTGTAGCAGGTGCCGGCCAGCTGCTGGAATAAATTGATGCCATCTGGGAGGGAAGCCCCCACCCCAGCTGGGGAGTGGGGGGCAGAGAAAGAGCTGAGAGGGTCCTGTCTCCAAGTCCCACCACCCCTGGGCTCTGGACGCTGGACCTGCCCCACTCGTCGTGGGGCTTTCTGTCACAGTCCCAGAGACAGAGACCCCTGAGAGAAGGGGCCGGAGCCCCGCAGGGGCTCTGCTGAGAAGCCTGGATCGGAGGGTGGGGCTGCGGAGCTCAGAGCAGGGCGGGGGCCCCGAGAACCAGAGGCACGGACTGTGGGCCCTGTCCCTTGGCTCCCTCCCTGCTTGGAGGGCAGCATGGGCCTTACCTAGGAACTGCTTAGAAATGCAGAATCACGGGACCCCAGGCTGATCAATCAGAATCTGCTTTTTAATAAGATCCCAGACAATTTGCACAGTCAAGTTTGAAAAGCAGAGCTAGATCGTTTCTCTCCTAGTGCCTCCCAGGGGGCTGTGCTGGTTGGGCTCTGGGAACCCGGCACCATCCAGGGAATGGCTATGACCTGGGCAGAGGGGGGTCCTGACATTAGCACCTCCCTTAAGATGCCTCTGTGGGGGAGAGGCGGTCGCCATAGCCCCAGACACCCGTACCGAGAGTTCTCAGTCCTCATGTCCACTCTCTGAGGCCAGCATTATTATTACCACCCTTTGCGGACGGGAGAAACTGAGGCCCAGGATTAAGGAACTTGGCCCAGGTTAGGCCATGGAATCCAGGCCCAGGTAGTCTGGTGACAAAGCTACCAACTCGGCTGCCTTTACAGGCTTCTAGGTCCATTCTGTTCATGGTTGCTCGTACACGGAGGGTCCTGGTGTGGGAGGGAAGGGGCAGAAAAAGAGGGGCAGCCCGTCGTTTGTACAGTGCTTCACAGTCTACTGGGCACTGCCTCAGCCACTGTGTCACTGGCTCTGAAAAGAAAGGTGCTCTCATCCGCCTCCTTCTGATGAAGAGACGTGCCCTGCACAAGGCTGGACAGAGACACAAGCCAAATCTTTCACCCAGCCACCCTTTGCCAGGAATCCCACAGATGCGCTGGGACAAGCCTCAGGAGGCCAAGATCTTGTGAAGCGAGTAGAGGGGGCTTCCTAGAAACCCTCCTCTGGAGGGGAGGTTGCTGAGGGGAGAAGGGTGGGCCGGGAGCTCCGGGGAAGCGGGGGCTGGGAGGTGGTGAGGGGGCAGGAGGCAGCAGCGAGAGCAGAGGGCTGCACGTGCTCCTGCCGAGCTGAGCGGTGCCGCAGCCCCTGGAGATGGGGTGGGGGCTGCTTCCCCCGGGGGCCACGAGCAGCCCTGTTCCCCGCACGTTGGGACACTACAGTTGGCCTCTCTGTGCCTCTGCCCCTGGCCTTTCTCCCACAGATGGAGATGAACTGGAGTTGCCTCAGACTCCAGCTAGAAACCGCCAGCATCCCAGCCAACAAGCCCAACCCGTGTCCCTCCCTTCCTGCGCTGCTCCTGTCATGACCCAGTTGAGTGTCCAAGCCGCACAGCCAGTTAACACCCACTGTGCTGGACCTGGGCATTCCTGACTCCTGGGATGCTGGGCTGCCCCTGCCACGTGCCCTCCCCTGGTTTCGTCCTTTGGTAAACGGTTCCTGACTGAGCCCAGGCCTCTGCACCCCTGTGCAGCAAAGACTCCGAGAACTTAGGGGGAAAAGGGACCTTCACAGTCGCCCCTGCACCCCTTCGTTCTGCAGAGAAGGGTGGGTCCCAGTGAGAGCAGGGCCACAACTGGGCCACCTCTTAGGGCTGCAAGGACAGTGTCCTCCCCTCTCCAGGAGGGCAGAGAGAGGGGCCTGGTCAGCAGGGTGACCTGAGCTGAGCCCTGCACGGTGGGGTCTTGCATGCCCCATGCTCACCCCTAGCTTCCTGCACCCTGGTTCCCAGTCCCAAGCAGACCAAGCAGAACAGAAAAGGCCCCTGAGTCACTCCTCCCCGAGCCACCCTTGGGTATGAGTGAGCTCGGTGCGCCCTGGGCTGGGGCCAGGGTGGTAGCAAAGGGGCCTGACCCAGGAAGAAGGGGCCCCAGGCCAGAGATGTGGCCTCTGCTCGACTCCTTCCTCCTCTCCCCACCCAGGCTCCCCAGGCTACACCCCACTTCCTCCCCATGCTGCCCACTGGGGGCAGAGTAGCCCTGCACAGCCCCTCAGCTTTGGTGCCTGGGAAGTGGGAGCAGGTTTGCTCACCCAGCCCCAGAGACAGCTCCCAGCCAAAGCCCAAAGAAACCAAATCGGTTGCTTAAGAAACCTCCCTCCTCCTCCTGCCGCCCCCGGCTGGCTTTCCTGGTCTCCCTCTTCTGGCAGTGCGGCCGGGGGAGGGGAAGAGCCGGGAGCTGCTGCGGGTTTCCCTCCCGCTGGACTGCCTGCTGTCCCCACGTGCTCTGCTCCCTCCCCTCCCCCAGCCGGGGTAGTTGTTATCTAAGCCACCCCAGTCACACTGAGGCCATGCCCAGCGGTCCCAGCTGCCCGGGGCCAACCCCACACCACCCCAGAAGCTCCCACAACTCTGCTCAGGGAAAAAACAAACCAGCCTCTGGAGCTGAGCTGGCAGGTTGGGGCTCCTGGTGGGACGGCTTTTCTCTGCATTGTCAGAATGGGCCTCTGGGATGCCTGCTCAGGGTGTCTGTGCCCACTGGGTCAGGAAGCCAGGTAGGCATGGCCCGGTTGCATACCAGCTGCCCCCCAGGTCCACAGCCCCCACAGAGGCACAAGGCTTCCTGACCCATTCGGAGATAGTGGGCCCACTGTGTAGCTTGGGGACACCCTGAGCCAGTTCTCACAAGCCTGGCTCCGGCCCGCTTGGCCTGGGAGCAGGGCCTTGGGCTTGCTGGGGAAGAGCTGCAGCCTTTTCTCCCCTAGCCACTTCCAGCCACGCCCCCCCAGGGAGCCTTCCCCCACAGCTCTGTGGGCCTGTGTCCCCCAGGGAAGGCTGCTGTGCACCCTTGTCCAAGGACAGCTGCCTGGAAGCCAGCAGCCCCATGCTAAGGGTGCCCTGTAAAGAAGCTGGGACCCCAGGGTCCATTCCCAGCCTCAGAGAGCACAGTCCTCCAGGCCACCACCTCCACCCCAAGCCATCCGCATACCAGCCCAGGTGCCCCCCTTTCCCACGGTGCCCAGGTTGCCCAGGCCGGTGGCGCTGAGGGCATGCAGGTGGCACAGAGCTCTTGACTGCTCTCCTGTGCTGCAGGAGCTGGTTTCTATGCCACTGGGCTTGTCATCTGGCACTGGCACCGGTCTCCTCCCCCAGCTCCTTCCCCTACCCCCAACGCGTCCCTGGTGCTTTGAGGTCAGAGTTCCTGTGTCCTGTATCTTTGGGTTGCCCGATGCCTGGTTCTGAGCACTTCCCCAGCCAATCATTGCCCCCAGGCAGGAGGCAACAGAGCTGTGTGAGTAGGGCAGAGAGCCAGCAAAGATGGGCCTGCCCGCATGCCCAGCCGCCCTGTACCCCCAGCCCTTCCCTCCCTCCCGCGCAGGGCACTCACCTGTCTTCCCCCGACCCAAGTCCCTTCAATCAAGTCGCTGGCACCATCCAGCGAGCCCCTCCTGGGATTCCTAGAGAAATCCAGCCAGCTCTGCCAGGCAGAGCGCAGTGGGCGCTGAGTCCCCGATCCACCACGAGCAGGTGGCACGCAGCACACAGCTCGTGGAGAAGCAGCGCCTGCCGCGGCCAGGCACAGGGCTGTGGGTCAATAACAAACTGAGAAGGAAAGAGGGAGGGACGGAGGCTGACAGGAGAGGGGAGGAAAGGGGAGAGGAGGCGCGTGTGTGCGCGAGCAGCGCCGAGCCGCGGAGTGACAGCTGGGGTACATCTGCGATGACAGCGACAGCAGCACACACAGGGGGCGGCCGCGCACCGGCGCGCACACACACCAAGGCGCTCGCGGCTGCCGGGAGGGCAGCCCTCATCCCTGAAATGTGAGCATCTCCGTGGAAAAGGTGCCCCTGGATTAATCAGTCCCGACCCCGGGAGGAGGAAGCCGCCTCACTGCGCTCCCCTCCTCCCCCCTCCGCAGGCTCCCCCACCTTCCCCCCCCCCCGGGGGCCCCCCCCCCTTCCCCCCCCACCCCTCCGCAGGCTCTCCCTCCTTCACCCCTCGCCCCCACCCTCGCTCTTCAGGGAAAGAGGGGCAGGACCAGGGCAGGAGGCCCCCAGGAAGCTGGCTCTGTGCCCATTCAGAGGCAGGCGGGCACTGCCTCCCGCCCTGCCTGTAGACAAGGAAATGCTGAACCTTCTCCTGGTCACAGGGACGTTTATTCCAGAGGGTGAGTGGGGTGCCCGGAGGCTGTCTGCCGGCAGTCCTCCAGAAAAGGGCCCTAGCCACATAGACTTTGTGTTGTATGGCCATGCAGAGGTCACTGAGCCTCACTGACCCCAGAAGGGCCAGTTAGGGTAGCAAAAAGCTGGGGTGGGGGTTGGGGGCGGCACGCAGGCTGGAGCCTCAGCCTGTCGGAGCTGCTGGCAGGCTGCCTGAGTGCCCCAAGTGAGCCCTGGAGGAAGAGGGGTGGGGGCCCCATGCAGCCCCCACCAGGTCCTGCTCTCTGGGCTCCTCCGCGCTGTTATCTGGATGGGGGGGCATGCAAAGGGAAAAGAGGTATTCAAGAGCCCCGAGGCCTCTTTTACTAACCAATCCGAACAAAGAAGCTGGAGAAATTGATATTCCAAGAGATGGCAAGTTTCTGACCCAGAGGCACAGGAAGCCAGGGACTAAAGCCAGAGAAGACACCCCAGCCTTCTTTGCAGCTTAAAACCCGCCAGCCAGTCAGATGCATGGCATGTTGGCCTAAGTCAGAGGTATCCTAGTGTCTCTCTTCCATTTCACCCGCTTTCCTGGGTGGTTCACCATCACGCCTGGTCATGCAGGTTGAAAAGCCCCCTGACTCAGGCCGCCCCTGCCAGGGCGCTCCTGCACCCTCCTTTCAGTCTGCTCTGCTGGGTGGCACCGCAGCGGGGGCTGGGCTGCTGTCCCAGGAGAGAGCACCTTTTACCTCCTGGGATTTCTCTGCCTCCCACCTCACAGATGTCACATGCACCCCACCCTGCAAGCTCACTGCTCCCACTTACCCCTAAACACACATCCCGCTTCCCCAGCTTCAGGAAAGCATGTCCTTCCCCAAGACTGAAACAGTCTCCAACCAGCCCCGCCTGGGTGACCTTCTCCCCCTCCTTAAAAACTCAACCGGAAAGTCACCTCCTTTATGCAGTTTCCCTGGCTCGAGACAGACTTCTCCTGCCCTGACGCACAGCCTCCCCTCAGCCAGCCCCCAGGACAGAACAGCAGCCTTCTTGCTGGGGACAATCTCCTTTCCAAAGCTGTGGGCTGGTCCAAAGCGCCTGCCTTGCGGCGCCCAGGGCCCTGTCTGCTCAGCGAGGATGGAGGGAAGAAGCTAGTTATTAGCTAATTAGCTCAGCAGCCCTGGGCCTCCGTTTCCTGACCTGTAGAAGCAGGAGGGAGAATCTCTCCCTCTCTGTCCCTGGCACCACATGACCAAGCTCCCCCACTCCCGGGCACCCACCACACCCCTCAGCATTAAGTAAAGATGGGCCCCTCCGAGCCCAGGGCTCAACCCTGTTAAAAATGCAGGCTTGGGCTCGGTGGTCACGGTGGAGGAGGAGGAAGGACAGTGGGTAGGAAGCCACGGCAAGTGCTGGCGTTTCTGCCTCCTGAGGAGCACAGCCTCCCACAGGGCTCGTTTTCCGTGTGTGCGCATGTGCATTTGTGTGTGTGTGCACGCACGCATTTGTGCCTCTGTGTGTACGTGTGCGCACATGTGTGTGCGTGTGTGCACGTGTGTGCACACACACATGTGTGAGCCTTGTGTGAGTGCGTGTGTGTGTGTGTGCATGTCTCGCTGGCCCTGATGACAAAGCAGCAAGGAGGTGACAGCCAGGAGGCAGAGCACAGAGGTGCATCTTGATAAGCCGTCTGCCGCCTGTGGCCTTATCGAGGCTCTTTGTTAGGCTGTCGGCCAGCCCAGGCCTTAAGAAAAGCTGCTTTGGAGGAAGGCAGAGAGCACTGTGGAGAGGCAGGAGAGAGTCCCCAGGAGGGACGGAGAAATAGGCTGGGCTGGGCAAGAGGAGGCGGTCGGATTTCTCCTCCAACCGACTGGGACAGGTCCCCCTGGGGACCAGGTCAGGGTCTAGAACAAGGACCCACCAAGCACAGGCATGAGGTGGGGGCTCCTCATAGCCCACTGGGCGAAGCAGCCAAAAAGACCAAGTGCTTCCCATCCCCTTGGCCTCTTTGCTTGGACTTCTCTTCCCATAAGCTCTGAGCTGTCTGCAGACACGGCCGCAGGAGGCATTGTCTCCCACACACAGCAGGCTTGTGGGAGGTGCTGGGAGGAGAGGGGCCGGCCTGGTGCCCCCCAGAGATGCTCAGTGATGCTCTGGTCACAGCCGACCACCTGAGTGTGCAAAATAGGCATCCAAGGACTACTCTAGTGGGGTCCCAGGAGAGCAGACCAGGCTCTCTCAGTGTCTGGTGTGGAAAAACATGATTTAGGTTGTGAGGCAGAAGTTGAACAGAAGGGTTTGAAATGACTAAAGCCAAGGGATGCCGGCCGATGGGCATGACAGAGCCCGCGGGGTTTGCTGCTGAAGAGGCTCCCGTGCTCCTCACCTGCCTCCCCATCCCACCCAAGCCTGACCCCAGCCTCTTACCATCCTCACCATGAGGGCGTGCTCTTCGGGTCTCATCAAAGTTCCCCCTTCCTGAGTGATTCCCTCCCGGGTCTCTAGGGGAGTCAGAGCTAACCCCCTGGGCTCTCAAGTCAAGCGTCTGCCCAAGGGCAGGGCCCCACCCAGGTGAGGAGGCCGGCCAGGCGGGACCCGGTAAGTAAGGGACGGTCAGAGAGACCTTGTAGAGTGTGCGTCCCAGTCAAGTGGCTGACTCAGTGGAATCCACAACTATTGATTTATTTAGTTCAAGACATATTTATTGAGCCCCACTACGTGCTAGGTGCTACTCGAGGTGCTGGGGGTCAGAACTCAACGCCTGGCCTGGATTAGCCCCCATTCTAATGGGGCAAGACAGAAAATGAATGAGAATAAAGTAATGAATCACATTGCTCAGAAAACAGAAACAGTGATGAGATGGACAGTGCATGGTGAAGGGAGGGCTGCTCTATCCAGGGAGGTCAGGGAACGCCTCCCTCGGAGATACTGTTTGGCTGAGATCTGATGGTGAGAAGGAGCCAGCTGTGTAAAGTTCTGGACGAGTATTCCAGAAAAGGGGACAGCTGATGCAAATGCCCTGGGGTGGGAATGAGCTCAGCATATTTGAAGGAGAAAGTGATTCAGGCTGAAAGCAGAGAGATCAGCAGGGCCAGCTCCTGTGGGGTCTCATGGGCCATACGACCAATGGTTTAGATTTTGTTCTAAGGGCAGAGGGAAGGCCCTGGGAGGTTTTAAGCAGGGAGGTGACGGGATTCGATCTTCAGAAAGATCACCCTTATGGCTATGTGGAGAATGGCCCCTAGGGCATCAGGGAGATGAATGAGGGTCTGTTGCATTGTAATCCAGGTGAGGGAGAGGTTGGCTTGGTCCAGGGTGGTAACAGTGGAGGTGCAGAGAAGTGGACAAACCTGTGAGGCTGTAGAATAAGGCCTGCAGAACTTGGAGGGGATGAGGGAAAATGATAACATTAGGTAGAAAATATGCCCCCAAATGGGGAAGTCTCAAGGAGGATCAGGTTTGGGGAGGAAAAGTCAGAGTTTGGTTTTGACAATGTGAAGTTTGCAATTCCTATTGGTGACTAGAATGGAGGTGTCAGTAGGCAGTTGGAATGTCCTAAGTTCCACAAAGGGCAGCAGACGCACAGTACCCAGAGCTGGGGGGGCTTAGGGTCCAGCTGTGGACGGAACTAGCTGGGTGAATGCGCTGTGGGCCCCACTCCTCACATTTCCACCCAAGAGCCACAAAGACCTGTTTCATTAGGGAAAGACACCCTGTGTAGAATCACGGAATTTCTTCCAGCTCAGAAATTCTGAGACCCAACAATGTGTGATCGAGGAGAGAGGCAGTATCTCACTTTAGGAATAGCCTGAGAACTCCTTGAGCACAGAGGCTGGGGCACCAGGGTAAACAGCTTTCCTAGATCCCAAGATGCAATCACTGAGGACCGCTGCGACTCCCCTCTGACCGTTTTAGAAGGTTCCTCCTCTTCCATCTTTCAGCCTTTTTCCACAGGTGAAAGAGGTCTGTCTGAAACGAATAGTAAGGGGGGGGTCTTAAAAGGAAGAATAAGAGAGAAAGACTGGGGCCACCTGCAACCTTACAGAGCAATGTGGGAGGGAGGAGGGGACATGGCCCCCAGTGCTGTACTCACCCCCCTGCACACACCACACGTCTGATCACGTGCTGTGTCTGTGTCCTGTCTTTCTTCTGAACCAAGAAGTGGGCCTATCTGTCCACCTGTCCCCCTCTGGCCCACCTCTTTCAGACACCTGGACCTCAAAGCCTCAGCCACAGAGAAGCCCCCAAAGAACTCAAATGCTCCCATATCCGAGGGCCTATCCAGGAAAGCTGGCTGCAGGCGCAGACCTGCCATGGGGCTCCGGGGGAGGGGAGGGGCCTCTCAGGTGTCTTCACCTGTAACTCAGATGAGCTCTAGCATTGCGTTGTCCAATACAGTGGCCACCAGCCACGTGTAGCTATTGCAATTTAAATTAATTAAAATTAAATTTAAAATTTAATTCAGGTCCTTAGTCATACTCGGCACCTTTCAAGGCTCCGTAGCCACCTGTGACCAGTGGCTACTATATGGGACAGCGTGGGCTAGAACAGTTCCGTCACCTTGGAAAGTTCAGCTAAGTGATGCTTCACAACAGCGGTTCCCAAATATGGCCCCTGGGGCCAGTAGCCTCAGTAGCATCTAGGAGTGCTTCAGAAATGCAGGTCTACTGAACGAGAAACTCTGGTTTTAACAAACTTCCAGATGATTCTGGCACATGCTAAAGTTTGAGAACCAAGGCTCTTGTCTAAAATAATATTCTTGCACATTATGTCATTGCAGCCTCAACAATCTTACACCTCTGCCTTTCCAAGATAAGTACAATTGTGACCCACTTTACAGCAAGGAAACAAATGCAAAGATCACAACCCTGACAAACCCAGGAGCTAGAACTTGCCCCTTGACCTGACCTTGGTCTCATTTTCTTTTTACCATCAAATTTCTCTAAGATCATTCCATACTGAAAAAAACAAAGGATACCATTCTGAATCCCTGTGCCCTACTGGACTCCAGTCCATTCGGGGAGAGCCAGCCGAGTCTCAGAAGTCAGAAGGATCATGACAGAAAATCTCTCCAGTGGCTGGTCATCGGGGTGGCTAGGAAGCCTCGTGACCTGACAACAGGCGGGACCCAGATGCAGTCCTGTTTTACAGATGAGGGGCCGGGGGCCCGAGCGAGAGCGCTGTGGCGGCCGGGACTCAAGCCAGGCCTGGGGGCAGACAGGCGCAGAGCCTTTAGAGGCAGGCCGGGCGAGTCCTGGATCTGTACTCAGGGGCCAGGTAATCTCTGTAAGTGTCTGTTTCCTCATCTGTGAAGCCCAAATAATAATAGAACTGGTCTGCTGTGTGGATGAAATAAGCTCACGGATGTCCAGTTGCCTGGCACTCAGCGCATTTTCGATATCATTATACCAGACAGTAGGAAGTCAGCCTAGTTTTTTTTATTCTTTTTCTTTTCAATATATAGTGCCTTTCCTTTATTCTTTGGCCTCAGCTTTCTCTCAGCAGGTGAGCATCAGCTTCCGTTCTCCAGGCCTATTTGGGGACCAAGGCGCTTGGGTGACCCTTGTAAGCACAGCCATCAAAAGCCTTGTCTTTGCAGGCTGGGGGGGGGTCTCCAGTTTTCTGGAACCTGCCTGCAAACCTGGCTAAATCCGATCACGACTTTCAGCAAGGAAAGAGCCTTCTGACGAAGTGGGGGAGCCTGGGCAGGAAGTGGGTACAAGAGGGTCGTGCGGCAGGCTCGCCATGTAGGAGGGCAACGGCCCCACATCCCAGCTCAGCCACCACTTTTGGACGAGTGACCTTGAAAAAATGCCTCTGTCTCTCTGCCTCTATTTTTCCATCTGCGGGAAAGGGTACACTGCACCTGCCTCGAGCTCCTGATATCCAAGGAAGAGCACCGTCTTCATCTTCCTGGCACCTGCTGGGGAGACACGGCAGCCACGAGCCCCCACCCGCAGGAACCTCAGCTCAGGCGTCTGCTGACTCAGCCTCCCCGGCCCTTCTCTGCCGGGTGCTGCCTCTCCCCTCCATTCCTGCCGAGCACCCCCTCTCTCTAACTAGAATCTATTTTTTTCTCTCACTGCCTCTTCCCTCCCACCTCCCCTTCCCCCAAACCACGTAATGATGTCGCCCCTTTTGCAGCGGTGGGCGTCCAAATGCAGCTGGATTCCCTGCAACGTGCCTTCTGGGCTGCGACCGGGCAAGTACGTTGCTGTATGACTAGGGCCCAGGTCATGGAGGCGGCTGGCTTTTTCAGACCCACTCCTCACCCTCCTGCCCTTGGCCAGCTCTCTGGGCCGCTTCCCTCTGTGCCTTCTTGGCCTGTGTGTTTCTGCTGCCCTGTCTCTGCTCCCAGCCTCCTGAACCCAGTGCTCCCTCTCAGCTCAGACCCCAGGGCAAAGGGCCGGACACAGCACCCCTCTGGGCCTGGCATGCATTTCACTCCATCGCCATTACCCCAGGGCCACCCCAGGCGCTCACCCATGGCCTGCCCAGTAGGCAGTCAGGAGGGTGCTGGCCTCCACCCGCCCTGCCAGGACCCAAGCCTGGACTTTCCTGGGCCAGGGAGCTTGCCCGCCACATCCCTCCGGCTCCACCGCCTCCTTCCCGCCTCCTCCTCCTGAGGCTTCTGGGTCTCCTCTCTGTCCTCCCTGCGCCCCTCCAGCCCCGAATCCTCCCCCGGGTGCTAAGGCCCCTGTCCTGTGACCCCCACTCACTGTGGCTACATCATCACTCGAGCAAGTTCAGGGAACCGCGGAGTGGAGATGGGGAGGACAGGAGGGGAAGGGCTGCCAGCCCAGAGCCCTGCAGCCCCCACCACACATGCAAGGTGGTAAGAACAGGAGCCCGGGAAGCCACCCACGTGGCTGACTCTGTGGCAGAGGCCGCAGCCCCCTCGCTGGAGGCTGACGCTGTGTGTGCGGGCCGCTTCTCAGAGCCCTGACCCACGAGCACACCCCACCCCACCCTCATGCCACCGCCACCCACCCCGATCTAGCACACACACACACAGGCACACGTGACTTCCAGCCCCCCTCTTCCTTCCAGTGCAGCACCGCGGATGGGCCGTGCCCAGGGGGCTGCCGGGACGTGGTGAGTGTGTCCTGGTGGAGAGGGTGGGGGTGGGGGCCACGGGACCCTCACCCACAACCCCCGTGGCCCAGCTCCTCTCTTCCCTGGGGCTGGGAGCTCTCCTGCCTCCCCCCTCTGGGTGCACCACCTCCTTCCTGCCTCTGCCCCCTGAGGCTTCTGGGTCCCCCCCTTCCCTGCAGTGCTGGCCCCCCGAGGGCACCCCTCACTAGACATGAGGCCTGCTGTCCCAGATGGCCAGGACAGCAGGCGGGGGGTCAGCAGTGGGGCCTGGTCCCAACATCCCTTCTGGGTTTCCCCCAGGACCTGGACTGCTTCGTCATCGACAACAACGGGTTCATCCTGGTCTCGGAGCAGCCGCAGGAGGTAAGTAGGCAGGGGTCAGTCCTGCAGCCCGGGGTCAGTCAGCAGGCTCACGGCCCCAGGAGGCGGTCCTGCTCAGAGCCCGGCAGAGCCAAAAGAAAGTGGAGCCTCTTCTTGGAAAGTCAACATAGTATGATCACAAAATCAGATGCTTCTCGACACAGATGGTCAGAGGAATATCACTTCTCTATTTTGTCTGGAACTAATCTGGCCTTTTCCTGGGGCTGGTAGGGAAACTGCCCACCCGTGAGAGGCTCGGCAGAGCTTCATCTCCAGGCCCCAGGTCTTCGGCGCCGCTGACCACATGGCCTTGGCTGGGCCCTGCCCGAGCCCGGACACCTGCCGCCCATCTCCCTGGCCTCTCCCCTTGGCCGCTCAGCTCCACAGCAGAAGGCACAGGCTCAGGGACTTGCAGCAATGTATTTCAGTCTGTTCTGGAGGCTGGAGCCCAAGCTCAGGGCGCTGGTGTGGGCAGGTGAGAGCCTCTCCTGCTTGCAGACTTCTCGTTGTGACGTCAGGTGGGGGAGCTCTCTGGGTCTCTCACAGTCCGCTCCCAAGGGCTCTGCCCTCATGGCCTTATCACCTCCCAAGTGGCCGCCTCCTGGCATCAGCTGGGAGTCAGGTTCCAACATGTGAATGAGGGAGACACGTTCAGACCAAAGCCCAGAAAGGCCGGGCCTTCCACTCTGTACCCTCCCTTGCCTGGAACCCCCCTGAGGACAATCCTGTAACTGACCGTGCAGTTCCACTGCCACCCAGTTCAGCCGAAACACCGCGGCACAGAGTAGCAAGTGGAGAAAGAGTTCTACTCACCCAACTGGCAGGCTGGGGGGTGGAGGAATGTCACCCTAAAGGTGCATCTTAGCTCAGGGTTGATGTCAAGCTCCTTTTAGGCCAAGGAAAGGGGAGATGCAGGGAGAGAGGGAGGGAGAGGAGGAAGGGGACAGACAACTGTGGACACTGGACATCAGCGAGGGACTGAGGAGGTCTGAGACTCCCTGCCCTAGGTCAGTGACTCCCACCAACACGGGGCATCACAGACGCTCCTGCAAACCCCCATAAGACAATTATCGGTTTTATTTCTCAAGCTGGAAGCAAAATCACCCGCGAGCCTACGTGCAGAGCTCAGGTATTCTTGCAGATCTAGAGGTGAGCGTCGATTAGGGGCCTTGTGACTCTCAGTTCCTCTCCTTGCTCTGTCACAGGACTATTTCTATCTCCAAACTCCAAGAACAAAACAGAAGGCTGCTCTGTCCCTCTGGTTTTCCTTACCTTGTTCCTGGCAGCCCTCAAGGAGCCAGAGGCCAGCTCTTAACTCCTTCAGGCCTGGTCGCAATCCTGTTCTAACCTGCCGAGCCTGACCCTCAGTTTGTGGAGGCAAAACAGAAGAATGGAGGTCCCGTTCTCACCCAGCGGCCTGGCCGCACCCCGGCCCTCCCCGGCCCTCCCTCAGGCACCTGGGGGTCTCCTGGACCCCGCACATACTCAACGGGGCAGAGGAGAGATGCAATCGTAATGTAGGATTTGCTGAACCCCAAACTGAGCCCCCAGATTGATGGTTTATTTAGCCAGGGATCAAACTTGAACCAAACCTGAATATATGCACCTGAGCTGCCGCCTTGGAACAAGCCAGCAACATCAAGACCTCAGTGGAAGGGATATAGTGTCCAGCCCAGTGTGAGCTTCACTGCTAATTAGATGGGTGGTTTTGTTAAGCATCTTCTATGATGTGTGCCTCAGTTTCCTCCTCTCTAAAATAAGAGGGCTGGACCACATGATCTCTAAGGTCGTATCTGACCCTGAGGAGCTTGGGGCCCGGGGTTTGGATGGATCTGCAGGAAACAGGATGATGTTGGCAAGGCTGGCTCAATAGAGAGTTCTGGCCTCCCCAGAGCAGATCTTAGGGTCCAAAGAAGTCACCCGCGCACAGCAGGAAGCAGGGCATAGGAAGGAGACGTGGGGCAGAGAGCAGCCGAGGAACGGGCCCCAGTGCGCCGTGGAGGAGATCCCCACGTGGAGGGGTCCCACAGTAAGCTGGTGGTCACAGCAGCCAGGGCTGGAACTGCTGGTTCATTGTGGTCTCCTGGCCCTCTGCCCTCCCTTTCACGCCGGCTTTCAGCCACTCCCCCCGGACAGAGCGCCAGGCTGGTTCAGCATTCCTTAGTCGCACAGGGAGAAACTGGATGACAACAGAAGGTGAAGCCAGTGGCTAAATGAGGCTTTGGGGCCATCTGAGGCGCTCAGCAGTTGTGCACTGACCCCTGCTGCCCTGGGGAAACGAGGGCCTCAGAGTCTCCAGGTCCCCATGGCATTGGTTTTCAAGCACCAGAGTTTCAGAAAGAATGTGAAGGCCGGACACCTGGGGAGGGGAGCAGCGAGATGCAGGGAGAGGACAGCGCTCTTGAGAGACTCCTCTGGAGCAGGCGTCAGCAAATGGTCCCAGTAGAAGGGCAGGCGGGCCGTGTTTCCGGGCCTGTCTCTGTCCCAGCTGCTCGGCTCTGCCGGGGCAGCTCGGAAGCAGCTGTGCACAGCACAGGAACGGATGAGCACAGCTTTGTCCCAGTGAAATATGACGATGGACACTGACATTTGTATTTCAGGTAATTCTCACATATCACAAAATAGTATTCATTTTTACTTATTTTCCGAATCATTTGACAATATGAAAACATGTGTGCTCCACAGCTGACATAACAAGGTGGGGAGCTGGATCTGGGCCCCAGGCCAGCATTTGCTGATGGCTGCTCAAGAGGCAGCCAGAGTGACCTTGCAGTGCCCAGAGGGAGACTAACCCAGCCCAGGGCCCACTTCAGGAGAGGTGGGCAGGGGCATCTTCAGGACGGGCAGCCCCCAGAAGGGCCTTTGCATAACCCAGGGGGCCACTCTGGCCCTGTTCTACCCAGACCGAATTTGCCCACATCTTCCCAGCTTGTGGAATCACTGGATATGACTTTGGGTAACACACAGCAGCAAACAGTTGTTCAGGGACTCATCTTTTACCAAGTATGAATTAACTTACTCTTATTTTCTCGATGATTATGTCATCTTAAACACTATGTGGTTTTAAAAGCCATCCCAAATTCTTTGTACAATGATGCAGGGCATAAATGAAATTTAATCTGCACACTAGGGTTGGGACATTCTAGAAGCTCCTCGAGACCCCCCAGTTCCCACTGTGCTTGGTTACCTGGCCTCTACCCACCACTGCAGAGGCCCAGGGGCTGAGCCTCCCCTTTGTCTCTGGGTAGTCTCATTTTACACCAGACGGAGGACCAGGCTGTAAGCCGAGCTTAGCAACTGAAAACACAGCTACAGAAGAGCCAGACTTTGAACCTAGAAATATAAGGGAAGAGCAGTGAGGCCCCAGAAAAGACCGCTGGGGTGAGGGGGGCCAGGCTGGGAAAGCAGTGGCCTTGATAGGACCCGAGCATTTGCAGCGCAGAGAAGGGGGCCCCAGGGGACAGACTGTCCCCAGAGGGCGTGGCAGGCTGCAGGTCCCAGGCCACCGCCTGAGCTCCACCCCAGGTCGCCGCTCAGGGCTCCTTCACTTTGCTACCCTTGGCTGAGTCTTACGGAATTGGCATGGATGCCTCTAGGACTCTGAGTGCCAAGGCCCTGGAACCCCAACCCTGGGTTAAGGCCAAGGCTGGTGCCAGGCTGCAGGAGCAGCTGTGTCCTGCCAGGGCTCCGTGCCCTGGCTGACTTGCCCGGGTGACCTGAGCTGGGGCGTTGAGGCCGTGCAGGGACGCGCACCCGGGCTGGAGACGCTGTCATTCAGCAGCATCTGGACACTGCCTGGCCTCAGTAGATGATCAGTGGCTGCGTGGGGAACTGACCTGGCCTCCCGGGAAGGCCTTGGAAGTGGGGGACAGGGCTAGGAGGGGATGGGAGACAGTGCTAGAAAGCCTGTGCTAATGCTAGAGTTCAGATGTCCACCCATCCATTTTTGCTTTTTTCAAAATTTAACTCATTCATTCCACATTCCACAATAGTGGTTATCTATTGCTGCATAGCAAATTGTCCCCAAATGTAGCAGCTGTGTACCTCCTACTTACTATCTCACTGTCTCTGCAGGTAAGGAATCTGGTGTGGCTTAGCTGGGTGCTGCTCCGGGCCCCCCACAGGCTGGAGTTAAGGAGTCAGCCAGGGCTGGTCCCATCGAGGCTTGCCTCGGGGAGGGTCAGCTGCCAGGTCCACAGCCAGGCTGGCTGGGCGGATCCAGCTGCCACGGGGGCCTCTCCATGGGGGACGGCTCGCTCTGTCAGCGTGAGCAAGCCCAGAAGAGCCAGACAGAGCCAGGCCAAGGTGGGAGTCATGGTCTTTCGGGACCTAGTGTCACAAGCAACATCCCGTCACATTCTTTCACCAGAAGCAAGTTTCTAGGCCCAACCCACACTCATGGGCAAGGGCTTCCCTGGCATGGCCACCCAGAGGCTGAAAGCACTGGGAAGTGTCCCAGAAGCGTCCCGCCAGTGTCCCACCCCCCAAATCTGCCCCTCCCGGAACACACCCAAGGGTCAACATGGACCCAGGCCCGGAACTCCCACCCCTTTATCCCGAGGCTTCTGAGTGTGGTGGGGGGCCTGCAGCAGCATCTGGGGTGTGATGCAGACACGAGCTCTCAGGCCACACTCTAGACCAAGGGAGTCAGAGCTCGGGGTGGGCCCCCCAAGTGCTCCAGGATTCTGGTGCCTGACGGCGTCCGAGAGCTCGGGGTGGGCACCCCAAGCGCTCCGGGATCCTGGTGCCTGATGGCATCCGAGAACTCGGGTAGGCACCCCAAGCGCTCCGGGATCCTGCTGCCTGACGGCATCCGAGAACACCGCCTCGGCCCTCGTGCCAGCTGCTCCCGACCTCGGGCCACTTCCTGGGCTGGGCCAGCGTGCCGGTGGCCTTCCAGAGTTCGGGGCCCAAAGACTCACTGCTCCACCCGCAAACATTCTTCCCAAGGTCCTTCCCAGCCCTGCCCACGAGGCCCCCCCACCTGGCAAACAGCCGAGGGCAGAGGCCCGGGGCAGGTGCTCGGGGAGCCAGGCGGTGGTGTTCATTTGGCCTTGGGAGGCCTCACTTCCAGCTCCGAGCCCGGCTCCCGCCCATCATAGAGAACAGCATGTGGCAGGGGGACAGCCCTCTGTGGGGCCTAGAAAGAGAAGCGGAGAGCTGGGGCCAAGAGAGGCACAGCAGCCCGGCAGACCTTCTGACCCTCCAGTGGATCCGCCAGCCTGGGCCTGGGGACGGTCCTCCGTCTGCCTGTGGGCAGCACCCACACACACGAGCCCCGGAATGGGCCTCAAACGCGCAGCAGGGCCAGAAAACCAGGTGCCCTGGCCTGGCGGCCTTCCCTGAGGACTTGAATCCCCCCAAGGGCCAGCTCCTCCTCCCGCCCTGCCCCCCACCCAGAGAGCCCGGGCTGGCAAGGCCTCCATCCATCCGGCCAGGGCAAGCTTCTGCCCTCTGGGACCTCTGCTGCGCCTGTCCCGAGCTGAGCCTCCCCTCCTGCCTCCGCGGCTCCCCCTCTCCTTCCCTGCCTCCCTGCACACCCAGCCCAAGCCCTTTGTTTTTCCCTCCCACTCCTCAGCAGACTGTCTGCAAGTCAGTCCCCAAGCCACCGTGCTGTGCAGGAGACACTGCGGGCCTCCTGCCAGGTACACCCCCTGCCTTGTCCTTCCAGCCCCCATCCCCACCCGGCCTCAGCTCCCCTGCCCCCAAGCTCCCTGGCTCTGGCAGCGGGGGCCAGGGCAGCACCCCCCAACACTGGCCCCCTTTCCTCAGGGACAGCAGCCTCACACAGGCATGTAAATCGTCCCAAGGGGTGCTGCCCGGCCAGAATGCTCTGGACCTCTGCCTTCTTGGCTGCCTGGAGCGGCTGTGGTCCCCGTGCTGTGCTGTGGCGCACACGTTCGCTCTGGGGGTCCTGACCTGATGAAGGTACTCAAGGCTGAGTGTTTGGACCTTGGCCTTGCAGAGCCAGGAACTCAGTTTACCTATTTGAGGTACTGATTCACTGTGACAAAGTTCAAACTCAACTCTCAGCTAGAATTGTGTTTTGCTGTCAGGAATAGAGTCCCCACTACAGGGGTTTAAGCCAATTAAGGGCTTATTCTCTCCCACACAAGAAGGGACGAAGGCAGCCCAGGCCTGGCATGGTCCCCAGGGGTCCCAGCCTTAAACCACAACATGGTTATAGGGGCTCCTGTCTCCTTGTCCACTTTCCAGACAAGGGGAAAGGCATAGCCAGGAGAGAGGTGCTGCCCTGCGGAGTCATCGCCCTCTAGACAGACCCCCGCCATCCCGCGGAGGAGCTGCTCACCCCTCAGTGGCCAGTGCCAGCCGTTGTAGGGCCCAGGGTGTAGCGTTTCAGCCAAGCACGCCGTCGCCACGGTCACTAGGAAGGCCTCGCTGGGGGAGGGCGGGAGTCTCTGCTCGAGGGGCAGATCAGAAATCACGTCCTGTCAGGCGCGGGGCACATTTTTTCCAGCGCTGTAGCTTGTCCTGACCCTCAGGGGCTCCCTCCTCAGAATCAGGTGTCTGAACAACGGGCCGTTGGTGAATAAGCCTGGACCTGGGAAGAGGAGGGGTGGGCCTGGGGGAACCGGCCGCATCCCGACACTGTTCTCACCCCGCGCGGGCCCAGGGAGCAGGGTCTTCGGTCCTTGGTTTCCTGCCTGCCCGTGCGCACACGCACTCCGTCAGCAGACAGAGTCTGAATAATGATGGTGGGCTCCCGCTGTCTGCTAGGGCGGGAGTTCTGGCGCACAGTGCCAGGGCGCAAGCCCCCCTGGGCTGCGAGGGGCACCGGGCTTCCTGCTAGAGGTGTGGCGCCTCCCTCCTGCCTGCTGCCCCTGCTCCCACCTCCGTCCCGCACAGCCTCTCCTCCCCGGTGGAACAGAGGGCGCAGCAGGCCCCGGGCAGGGTCCCCAGAGCGCCTCTCCCATGGGCCTTTGGCCTTGGCATGCCCGTTTCCGAGTGCAGATGAAAGAGGCGTCATTCTGACTGCACAGGGGGAAGAGAGGCTTCTTGGAGGAAGATGGGAAGGGAAGGCCCTTGGGGTGAGGCCTGAGGAAGGGCGGGAAGCAGGGCCAAGGCCCTGAGGCCTCCTTGTCTACCGGCCGCCACACTCTGGGCTTCGCCGGGCCAATGCTTGCCCGTGTCACCCCGATCCTTGCAACAAATCGCCCGTGTCGCATGGCAGGCAGTGCCCACTGCCAGGGTGTGGACCACGGTCATGCCTATGCCCAGGCGCATCCCACTCTGCCAGGCCGAGAGAGCAGTGAGGCCAGGGCAGGTGGGAGTCGGGCTGGGCGCCACCGGCCAGGGCAGAGCAGGCGTGGGCGAGCCGACCCGGGCACTTTGGGCTGGGAGGCCCCGCCTGGCACGTGGTGGTGGGTGCCCCAGTGCTGGTTGATTGGATAATGAAAGAGGGATGGACTAGGGAGGAAGGTCCTGTTTTATTCTCCAGGAACAAAGAAGAGAGGGCCCAGATCCCAGCCATGTTTGACAGGCACCCTGGGGCAACAGTGGCCGAGGGCTGGGGGGAGGGTTGGGGGGCGCCGCTGCTGAGGCGTCAAGGGTCTAGGCTGCGTCACTGTCCATGGAGTCACATGGTGAATGACAAGTCCCCAGGAAACCTGGATTAATTGGAAAAGGGGTCGAAGGGAAGTCCAAGGAGCTCCAAAGAGCTCAAAGCTACGTGGCTGGGTGATGAGGAGGCCAGCTTCAGAGAGCGCACCGCTTTCCAGCCTTGTCTGACTGTGACCCACATAAACACACCGCTGGCCCCACCTGCGCACACACACACACACACACACACACACACACACACACACCATATCCAGCAAATCTAGTTTCAGAGAACCTTGTTCACACTTACTGCAACCAATTCACACTGATTGTTCAAAGGAATTCTGTATCTTTTTTTTTTAAGTCTGCTTGCAGCCCCTACATTGATTTCAGAGCCAAGGAATGGATTACAACTTAGAGTTTACAAAGCACTGGGACAGAGAACATGGCGGGGGAGCCCGTGAAGGGAGGCGTGCGGGCGGCTGGAGGCGGTGCGGCTCATGTCGGGCATCTGTAGCCAAACCCCAACTGGGACTGCCGTCTGGAGCTCAGGACGAGCGCCGGCTCCTCTCATCCTGGGCTTCTCTCCCTCGCGCTGTTGCCCTCACAGGTGGGAAGATTTCTGGGGGAGGTGGATGGCGCCCTCCTGACCCAGCTGGTCCGCACGGGGGCGTTCAGCCAGTAAGTGGGGCACCCTTCTCCCTGTCTCCCACACACAACAGGCAAGAGGGGAAGCCTAAGGGTCCACACAGGTCTCGGGATCCGACCTTGAATCCCATGGCGAAAGCCTTTCTGCTGCCAGGGGCTGGACGTGAGGCGGGGAGGGGCAAAGGTCGCATGGGCCCTTGGAGGGAAACGGAGTTGTTGTTATTCTCTTTAAAGTCGTCATGGTGCACAAGCGTGGCTTTCAGTGTGTGCTGCCTTCTGACCCTGTTGTGACTCACACACCCTTGTGAACCCAGGGAAATGCAAACCCTGCAGCAAGCTTCCCTGGGCAGGAGCAGGGCACAGGGACGGGGGACGGCATGGACTCCCCATATCCTGTCTCTGATTTCCAGAGTGACCATGTACGATTACCAGGCCATGTGCAAACCCCCGAATCACCACCACAGCGCCGCCTGGCCACTGGTCAACGTGAGTGCCGCTCCAGACCTCTCCTCCGAGGCAGCAAGCTCTCTGCCTGTCCTAAGAGGAGGTCCCCGTGCCCCTGTTCTGGCCCCAGGGTGCCCCTCGTGACTCTGACCAGCACGCCCTCCCCAGCTTCCTGCCTGGCTCTGTGCCCTCTGCCCACTGTGCTGGCTCGTTGCCTTGTCTCTGGGGTGGCTCATAGACTAAGGGGGCCGCTGGCAGAGAAGGTGGACCACAGCCCTCCCCTCCTCGTGGTCCCACAAGACATCAGGGACGTGAGAGTGCGCCCAAGGGGGGCATCAGGACAGGGCTTGCCTGGCTGTCCCGAAGACAAAGTCTAACCCTGAGCCTCCTGCCCTGCCACGGGAATTTCCAGATGACCACTTCACAACGCGTCCTACACTGGGGTGGGGGAAGCGGGGTGCCCTGGGGTGGTCGGCTCTGGGGGAGCACCCTTGGCCGGTCCTGGGGCTGACGGCGTGCACCCTCTACTTCACAGCCAGTATCTGCCCTCCTGACTACTGCCAGGTGGCTGGTGAACGAGCTGTTGCTGTGAGTTGGGGCCTGAGCCTGGGAGCGGGGTGGGGCCGGGCCTCCCTGCAGGTGGCTTCTGAAGGCCTCCTTCGAGCAGGAGCTGCCCCAGCCCAGGAGGGGGAAGCCAGGTCCCTGGGTGGACCTGGCCACGGGGGTACAGTGCCTCCTGCTGACTGGCTGCTGCTGGGGCGGGGCCCTCTGCTTCCCCGGAGCCTCAAGCGGGGGAGCAGCCGCTCCGGAGGAGGAGGAGGACGAACTGGCCTGCGCCAGACCCAAGCAGGGAGAGCAGGTCCCCGAGCTTCAGTTCTGTGTCATAGGCTTCTGCTGGAATGGAGTGCCTGGGGCGCCTGGCGTGGGGACAGCGGGGCCCAGGGTGAGTAGGCGTCACCGCGTGGCCCGTGTGAATACTGGTGCCAAGTCAGTGCACCCGCTGGAACCTGTCGTCCGGGCGAGGGGCTCCGGGGAGCTCACCACTCACAGCTCACCCTGCTTGGCCTTCTCTCATCACCTCCCCACCTCCTGCTCCCCGTCCCTCTGGGTGACATCATGCCATCTCGGGACACTCCGTGTGACATCATTCATCCCATATGACATCACCGTGACTCCTGACCTCATGTGACTTCATGCCCTCCCTCCCGTCCTGGGCAGCCAAAGCTGTGTTCCATCACTGTGAGTAGCATGTGGAGGGGCCTGGGCAGGTGGGCGGGGGGCATGGAGCTGCGGAGCGTCTGTCCCCAGGGCTCTGTCCCAAGACGCATCCAAGACAGGCTGCCCGCTGGGACACCCCTGACTCGCTCCGCAATGGGCAGGGAGGAGCCCAGATCCCCTCCCACCCAAGGACAGTCCCACCCCGGGGAGAGAAAGTACTCCGGCGGCCTCCTCGGGTGAGGCCGTTTATGATTCCAGGAGTAGGTGTGGTGTTCATGCAGCAGGAGTGCGTGCCTCCAGCTCAGGGGTCCCTGGGCCCCAGGGGGCTCCTGGCTGAGGGGCAGCAGGTGACAGCCTGGCTCTGGCCCCTGCAAGGCTCTCAGGTGACCTTGTGTCTGAGGACAGTGTCCCCCAAAGGCCTGACCACAGTCAAAGGAACGTGCTCGCTCTCAGCCAGCTGACTGCAGCCCAGCCCCGGGAGGTGCTTAAAGGCACAGGGACTCACTGGCTTCTGCTCCCTGCGTGGCTTGGGCCCCACCACAGCTCTGTCTCACTTGAGCAAGTTTTGCCCAACCCCTCGCTGCTCACAGAGCCTTTTTCTCAGGGTTCTGGAGGTTCTGCACTGCCTGGGCCGCACCCACCGCCCTGTCCTTTTCTCAGACTTTGGTGTCCTGATGAAAAAGCCGTCTCCTGTGCTGTCCCCCTCCTGCACGGCTCTCACCCAGGCCTGCCAGACACTCCTCTGACCCTTGGCTCCATGGCCAGCTCCCTGCCAGGCCTCTGGACTCCTTTGGAGATCCCACCCCTGGGTCTCCCCAGCAGCCTCTGGGCGGTTCACACTCACTTGGTGTTTGCGACAGAAACCAGGAACCATGGGTCACAACCCATTTGGAAACAGCCCCACCCCCTGCTCAGGAGCGCAGGCCGGGGCACAGCCCCCTCTCTGTCTTTCTCTCCTGCCCAAGGCTGCATCATGCAAAGCTGAGAACTGTCCCTCGGCCTGCAGGTGCAGCTGGCACACATCGCAGGGCACGGCAGCTTCTCCCCTTCCTGCCCAGCAGCCCCATGTCTGCAGGGAAAGCATGCCCTAGGACCTAGACTGAGTGGGGCCCTGCTGCCCCTCCCAGCCAGTGACCTTGGGGACAGCACTTGCCCCTGTCGCTGCTGACAGCGTCCCTGTCTTTAGCACAGTGCCCAGGTGGCAGGGTCGGTGGGCTGGGTCCTGAGCCAGTCCCTGCTGGGAACGAGGCCAGTGCATCTGGGCCTAGAAGGAGAGGACCCAGGCCCTGAGGCTTCTGCAGGCCTCAGCCAGGGTGCCCACTCCAGGATACTGAGGCTCAGAGAGCAGAGCTGCCCGCAAAGGTCAGCCTGATATCCTAGCTGGAACCTGATCATGTGCACAGAGCCCCCGCTGAAGGCCATGGCTCTTCCTCTCAGAGTTAGAGGAAGTTAGGACTTCTCTGCCTGCAGACCAGCCTTCCCTCCTGCCTCTGAGTCATGGTGGGAAGTTTCTGGTCTGGGATTGGCCCCCCAACAGCCCCTGTGAAAGGGGCCTATAATGTGGAGGAACACTCCCACGCCACAGGCGGGCCCCAGGAAGGCACACAAAGCTCTGTACCAACCAAACAGGGCTTCTGTTCGAACAAAAATGTCAGCCAGCCTGTGAGCGGCCCTGCATGGCTTGTGCTCACCTCAGTGGACAGGAGTCCTGTAGGGTGGGCTTTGGGGCTCTTCTGCTCCTTATGCTAAGCCCCATTCACCCCACCCTTCTACCTCTGAGTGGACCCAGGTGCACCACACAGACATGCACTAATGAGCAAAAAGCTTAGGCAGCCTGGATGCAGAAGCCACCTCTGCTCTCCTGGCTGCAGGCAGGCAGCCGTTGCAGCTCTGCTCCCTCACTGGCCGCAGGAGTGGGAGGGCTAACTAGGCTTGTCTGCAGCTGGGTTTGCAGAGCACCCTGGCTGGACTTGAGAAATGCCACTGTCCACAGTGAATGGGAGAGGTGGGGGAAGGGCCACCCCTGGGTCTTTGCTGCCTCTGCCCTCCTCCCAGCACTCGGATCAATGCTGAATGGAGCCTTCCAGAAGGTGCACTTGCATGCCTCCCCCCCAGTTCACATTGAAGATACAGGCTTCCAAAGAGGATGTGGCTTTTGCCAAGGTCACAGGCCAGTGCAGACACCGAAGGCCCTGATGCCCGGTGAGCCGCGCTCTACACTGTGACTCCAGTCTGTCCCTTCTCCCTCCCATCTCTTCTTGACAAGTCTGGGGAACTTTCTGAGGAGAGAGCCAGCTGCAAATGGGCTTGAGGCGTCGCTGCGTAGGGACCACATGGCCCTTCCAGTGCCTCAAGGCCCTTTCCCCCTCCATGCCTGTCTCCCCACAGCCCACAAGCACAAGAAACAGGAGGTCTTGCAGCCCTGCGACACGGAATACCCAGTGTTCGTGCACCAGACAGCTATCCAGGAGGCCAATGGGATCATCGGGTGCGGGGCCTGCCAGAAGTAAGGCTGCTGCAGGCGGGGCGCCCGGTCAGCACAGGGAGCTGTGTTTCAGGTGGGGGGAAGGGTGGGAGAGCTCAGTGAAAGGCCTTGCTCTGGGGGCTTTGCTCCCACTTTCTCAGCGGAGGAAATGCAGGCTGAGGCAGTGTATGAAGGGGAGGCCAGATGGAGACGGGGACAGTGAGGAGTGAGTGGTGCGGTAAGCCAGGAAGACCCTGGGTCAGCAAGTCCACCCCTGCTCAGGCTGCGAAGCCACCTTGGGCAGAAAAAACAATGCCACCACCTCTCTCAGTGACCCCTCAGCATGTCTCACCAAGCCAGCCCGCAGCAGCTCCATGTCAGGGCCATGCAAGCTCAACTCCAAGAGAGCCCTTGGAAGGAGAGGGTAGATCTGAGGAAAGAAACTATCAGCTCTGCTGAGAAAGGAGAAAGCTTCAGGGTGTTCTCAGGAGGGTGTGGGCTGCCCAGGGCTCCGAGCATCCTCAGACTTCATCTGGCATCTCCGATCCTAGGCCTCGAGCCTGTGTGCAGGCCCAGCCTAGACCCGGGCCTTGTCCCAAGGAGGCAGGAGGCCTAACTGAAAGTCTCTCCTGCCGACTCCATGCCCACCTCCAGCGCCTCCCCACGCAGGAAGCTCTGTCCTAGGCCAGGAGCCAATGGCCTCCTCTAGGGCGTCCCTTCAGCTGGCCTTGTCATCCGCAGGGGGCTCGCCAGGATGTCCCTGAGGCCCCCAGACCTCAAGAAAATTATTTTATGGTGTAACAACTCAGACTTTGGTGTCCGGTAGAGTCAGGTTCCCATCTCTTACTCGTGTGTAATGTTAGGTGGATTTTAACCTCACCACAGAGGTTTCCTTGGGTCTGTTATTATTTGTGCACTTATCCAAAGGCCTGTGTTGAGGATAAAGTAAATGATGTGGTGTAAAGCAAAGACCTGAGTTAAAAAACTAGCTCTGCTATTTCCTAGTTATTTGACAGTTATTTAACTGTTTTTGGCTGCGTTTTTCAAAACGTGCACACTGCCCTGGTAGGATGCCAAGGTTAAATGCACACGTGCGCGCCCGTGCGGTCATTGGCCTCAGGAAATGCTGGGGAGGCGCCGCCACCGGCCAGCGGGGCCGCCCGGCACCTGCCGCGGGTTCCGGTCCTTCCGCGTCGCCCCCGAGCCCGGGGAGGGGGACGCTCGCCACCTTGTGGCCGTCCTGAGCACGGCAGCCTCGGCGCTCGGCCTACCGGCCACAGTCGCTAAAGCAAGGACAGGCACGCACCCTATTGGCCTGGGACAGTCTTGATGTACGCCTGTTGATAGCAGCACGTCCTTTCACTCTCAAAAGTGCCCCAGTTTGGACTTCCTCGCCTTCTCCAATCGGCCGGGAAAGTGCGATGTAGCTGCCAAGGCCCGTGGGCGCACAAGCCTCCGGGAGGCTGTCGCAGGGCTGCTGCGGCAGCGGCCCCACCTGACCTGCCTTGGCCATCCCTTCGTCCCACTCCTCTCTGCACCAGGCCGCAAGAAGGGCTTTTCCTGGAAGCCCACGTACAACCTGCCCTGGAGGAGCTCCAAGACTCCCGCTCTCTCTTTTATGCAGGATGTTTGTGATGCAACAGATTCCCCATAGTAACCTTCTCCTCCTGGTGACAGACTCCACCTGTGACTGCAGCGTCTTCCCACAAGTCCTTCAGGAGGCCATCCAGATCAAGTATATCCTTCCAGTGCTCCAGGGTGCGCAGTGAGGGAGGCTGAGGGTCAGGTCGGAGAGGTCACTGAAGGGCTCAGCCCCCTCGCCCCCTGCTTCCCACCCTCCCCCACAGGGCATCCTGTCTGTTCAACTCCCTGGCCCGGGAGGCCGCTTGCAAGGCAGCTGGGCCCACCAGGGTTAGGTTCTTCCAGAACTTAGCCTCCTGGGTCTCTAGAATCAGCTCCTGCCATGAGGTGTTCACCTTAACAGTGAATTCTGCACATAATGCCTCAGTCAAGTGTGACAGGATGCGCTCCCAGAAGCTCCGCAGGCGTCCCGATTCCTGCCACGCATTCCATCCAGAGGTGAGGCCTCCGGGGTACAGGATGGGCTTGGAGCCACACTCCCCCGGGTTTGGGGTCCCAGCAAATGGAAATACAGCCTTCCCATATTGTCCTCACTACCACTCACTTAGCTCCAAATGACCAAAGGATAGAATGAGCAAATAGGAAGAAAATACCGTGTGCTCACGCTAACGGTGATCAGCACATACTGAGTACCCACCTGCAGAGGTGCGTCGTGCATGGCGTCATCTTGGCTGGATATGGCTGCCGCAAATAATCCGCATCAAAGATGCTCCCAGAGTCGATGGCTTCCCTACAGTCCTTCTAGGAGGATGACCCCAGAGCCACTGCAAGGATGGGGATAAGCAGAGAAGGCTTGAACCCAGCTCTTGAGCTGAGTGGACAGCCCCTACTTTCTGCTAAAAGGCACAGGATCTATGAAAGGTGGTAGCGCTTCCTCCGCTTTCTGGAACTTGCCCGTTGGGTTTTGGCCCCTATTGGTCCCAGAGACCCACTCCCTACTTATCACCTGCGGTGGCTGAGATGGGCACCTTGGGTTGAACGCCAACCCCATCTCTGCTCTGGCTCCGCAGGAGAACGCCCAGGACTGTGGGGGCACCTCGCACACCTCCGCCTCGCTCCTCTCGCTCCTGCTGCCGTTCTGTGCCTGGGCGCTACCGCCCAGCTGCTGCGGTGACACACGCCCAGTCTGACCTGTTGTGACAAGGTGGCCCTTCCAGAGACATTCGAGAGTCAGGAACTCATGTGGGACCCAGCTCACTAGAGCTGGGTCATCGCCCAGGGCAGTGGTCACCTCAGCCTTGGACTCCTCGCCCCTGCCTCCTGAGACTGCTGGACGGAACCAGAAACCACTTCCCAGAGACCTTCCGGGGTCCTGGCACCACCCACCCCAGGCCTAGTCCAGACAGGCACCCCCCCCATCCTTCCTACCTCCTCTTCAGGAGTCCAGCATGAGTTCAACTTGGACCAAAAGAATTTAGTTCCATCTTTTTCCAGAAGTCCAGACCCAGACAAAGAATGGGTCCGCTATTTCTTTTTTTTTTTTCAATTTTTTATTAAGGTATTATTGATATACACTACACTCTTATGAAGGTTTCACATGAAAAAACAATGTGGTTACTACATTTACCCACATTATCAAGTCCCCACCCATACCCCAATGCAGTCACTGTCCATCAGTGTAGTAAGATGCCACAGATTCACTATTTGCCTTCTCTATGCTACACTGTTTTCCCCGTGAACCCCCACACCATGTGTACTAAACATAATACCCCACAATCCCCTTCTCCCTCCCTCCCCACCTGTCCTCCCACACCCCTCCACTTTGGTAACCACTAGTTCCTTCTTGGAGTCTCCAAGTCTGCTGCTATTTTGTTCCTTCAGTTTTGCTTCGTCATTGTATTGCACAAATGAGGGAAATCATTTGGCACTTGTCTTTCTCCGCCTGGCTTATTTCACTGAGCATAATATCCTCCAGCTCCTTCCATGTTGTTGCAAATGGTAGGATTTGTTTCCTTCTTATGGCTGAATAATATTCCATTGTGTATATGTACCACATCTTTATCCATTCATCTACTGATGGACACTTAGGTTGCTTCCCTATCTTGGCTATTGTGAAAAGTGCAGCAATAAACATAGGGGTGCATATGTCTTTTTGAATCTGAGTTGTATTCTTTGGGTAAATTCCAAGAAGTGGGATTCAAATGCTATTTCTATTTTTAGTTTTTTAAGGAACCTCCATTTTGCTTTCCACATTGGTTGAACTAGCTTACATTCCCACCAGCAGTGTAGGAGGGATCCCCTTTCTCCACATCCTCGCCAGCATTTATTGTTCTTAGTCTTTTGGATGGTGGCCATCCTAACTGGTGTGAGGTGATATCTCATTGTAGTTTTAATTTGCATTTCCCTGATGATTAGTGATGTGGAGCATCTTTTCATGTGTCTGTTGGCCATCTGAATTTCTTCTTTGGAGAACTGTCTCTTCATATCCTCTGCCTATTTTTTAATCAGGTTATTTGTTTTTTGGGTGTTGAGGCGTCTAAGTTCTTTATATATTTTGGATGTTAACCCCTTGCCGGATATGTCATTTACAAATATATTCTCCCATACTGTAGGATGCTCTTTGTTCTGTTGATGGTGTCCTTTGCCGTACAGAAACTTTTTAGTTTGATGTAGTCCCATGAGTTCATTTTTGCTTTTGTTTCCTCCCGGGGCCTGTTATGACGGCCGCAGGATGAACACAAAGGACAAGACAAAACACACACACACACAGACACACACAAAGAGATCTCTTGCTAATAGCTGCTTGCTTAGCAGTCTATGCGTTTATTTTTATATCTCAGCCTTCAAGGCTAAATCATTCTTTCCCAGACCTCAAGGCTAAATTATTCTTTCCCAGGGAGAGAGAAAGAACACAGAGTAACCCCTACGTTGATACGGTTCCTTGAACTCTGGTTCAACTCTGTCCCCTGAAGTCTGGTGTGCAGCCAACCTCCGTAGACTTGCTTCACTTGCGATAACAAGTCTGCAGCCCGAGCTGTTTGCAGACTCAGGCTGACACAAAACAAAAAGTTCCAATTAACAGCTACACATTCTTCTGTGAGAACTCCAACAGTTTCCCTTGCTCGAGGAGACGCGTTCAAGAAGAACTTGCTCATGCTTATACTCAGGAGATTTTTGCCTATGTTGTCTTCTAAGAGTTTTATGGTTTCATGACTTACATTCAGGCTTTGATCCATTTCAAGTTTACTTTTGTGTATGGGGTTAAACAATCCAGTTTCATTCTCTTGCATGTAGCTGTCCAGCTTTGCCAACACCAGCTTTTGAAGAGGCTGTCATTTCCCCATTATATGTCCATGGCTCCTTTATCATATACTAATTGACCATATATATGGTTGGGTTTGTATCAGGGCTCTCTTGTCTGTTCCATTGGTCTATGGGTCTGTTCTTGTGCCAGTACCAAATTGTCTTGATTACTGTGGCTTTGTAGTAGAGCTTGAAATTGGGGAGCATAATCCCCTCAGCTTTATTCTTCCTTCTCAGGATTGCTTTGCCTATTCGGGGTCTTTTGTGGTTCCATATGAATTTTAGAACGATTTTCTCTAGTTCATTGAAGAATGCTGTTGGTATTTTGATAGGGATTGCACTGTATCTGTAGATTGCTTTAGGTAGTATAGCCATTTTTACAATATTAATTCTTCCTATCCATTAGCATGGGATGTGTTTCCATTTATTGGTATCTTCTTTAATTTTTCTCATAAGTGTCTTATAGTTTTCAGAGTATAGGTCTTTCACTTTCTTGGTTAGGTTTATTCCTAGGTATTTTATTCTTTTTGATGCAACTGTGAATGGAATTGTTTTCCTGATTTCTCTCTCAGCTAGTTCATTATTAGTGTATAGGAATGCCACAGATTTCTGCGTATTTTGTATCCCTCAACTTTGCTGAATTCTGATATTAGATCTAGTAGTTTTGGAGTGGATTCTTTAGGGTTTTTTTATGTACAATATCATGTCATCCGCAAACAGGGACAGTTTAACTTCTTCCTTGCCAATCTGGATGCCTTGTATGTCTTTGTGTTGTCTGATTGCCGTGGCTAGGACCTCCAGTACTATGTTGAATAGAACTGGGGAGAGAGGGCATCCTTGTCTTGTTCCCCATCTTAAAGGAAAAGCTTTCAGCTTCTCGCTGTTAAATATAATGTTGACTGTGGGTTTGTCATATATGGCCTTTATTATGTTGAGGTACTTGCCCTCTATCGGGTCCACTATTTCTAATGAACATTTGGTCTTCTGTAGAATCCAAGTACTTAAAGGTGCTGAGAAAGAGGAGCAGAATGACAGCAATAGTGGAAATGAGATGAAGGCAAGAACTTGCGCACACCCGAAGCATGGCTTTCTTTAAGGGTGCTGTATGGTGGGGGCCATTTCAATTTCCTAGCTGCTGCCCAGAAAAGTTCTGTGTGTGTGTGAGAGAGAGATTGAAAGTGAGCAGGAGAAGAGAGAAGGTAGGAAGTGAATAGTAATGGGAAAGACCCAGAATAAGAACAGGTATTAAATCCTTTTATGTTAACATGGTTGCATGTATGTGATGCCTGAAAACTGTTATTTAAAAACTTGAACCATCTTTGCACAGCCCTAACTTAAAGGAACTTTTTGCATCTCTATGAAAAGGCCGATAGGGTGGGACACAGCTGCTGCACTGGAAGGTGATGCGAGTTGAGGGGAGGCGACAGCAACTGATGCGGCTGGGCTGGGCAGGGCAGGCAGGGCCAGGAGCACCCCTTACCACGGCCTGGTGAGGGACCTCCTGTGCTAGCACCAGGCTCCCAAGAGGTCTGGGTCCCATGCTGTCTTGTTCTGGCCACTCATCTGTAAGAGACTACCTGAGTCTGTCCCTGGAGTTGGAACTTCCAGAAACATCCCTATGTGCAAAGCTGAGTCCACCAGGAAGGGAACTCTATCTGGGAACCTGCCCTCCACATACACACCTCTGCCAGGGTCTGGAGGCCCTGAAGCTTCCTCCTCCCTCCCCTCAGACCTGGCTCCTGAGAGACAGCAGTGCCCACTGTGAGAGCAATGTCAAATGCAGAACTGTGTAGAAATCCTGGGGTGGCCTCAGATCATAAGTGTCACCTACCTCCAAAGAGGAGGTCCAGCCACCCCATGATAGGCATTGGCCCATGTGCAGGGCCTCAGGGAACCCTCCTTCCCAGCCCTCCACACTTTAAAGTTCAAGTTTCCCACCTGCAAATGGCCCCAACAGCCCTCTGGAGTAGGCCAGCTCTGTGAAGGTATTCATTATGGGATTGTGTAATGTACCTTACATTACAGATTATACACCTATTTTAACACCTTTGGAGTCCCACAACAGTCCTATGAGGCAAGCATTAGCAGCCCCTCAAAAGAGAGGGACTGACTCAGTCCCCTCCTTCAACCAGCGTAAGCGGCAGAATAATGCCAGGAATAGCTAAGGTTTAATGGCACAGGTAAGTAACGGGTATGAACTCACCTAATTGTCACAGTGGCCCTCTGGAGTAGGTACTGTTAGTAGTGCTATATTATAGACCAGGACTGAAGCAGAGGGTTGATTGAAAATTGGCTGCAAATTATTGGAAAAGCTATGTGAGCTTTGAATGTGATATGGCCTGGCACACGGTAAGCACTAGTCACCTATCGACCATTATGTGCCTTCTCTCAAGGAGGAGGCGACTAAGGCATTAGTTTGGATGACGGCAACAGCAGGCGGAGGTCAGAGGTGTCTGGCTGGCACAGGTCAGTGAGAAGTGGCAGGACACCCCTCCTCCAGCCCCCCAGGCGGGCACAGCCGAAAGCAGCCCCACATGGTGTCAGGAAGGGCTGGTGGGCACAGGCATGGCCTCAGGAGCACCTGCTAGCCCTTGGCCCAGCCACTCCTGCTGGGCCCACAGGCACCCGCCGGGGGCACTAATATTCTTGCCTCGACAGCATCTGACCTCAACTACCTGCTCCCAGACACCTGCTGCCCTCTCTCTCCAGGACCACAATCCAGCGTTATCTTTTGAAAGGCTCCTCTTCCCCTCCCACCCAGCGCAAGCACCTTCAGGCAAATGTATCTACTGTCTTGGCTGTACAATTTAAATACCAAGCTTGGAAGTGCTGGGGCAACCCTTGGCCTTGTTTTGCTTGTTTCACCCCCAGGCCTCCCCATGGCCAGAAGGGGACTGTTAGATCTGGAAATCCCTTCTGAAGCAATGAAGGAAAAGCCACTTCTGACATGCTGACCATGCTCTTTGCCTGGGAGAACAGAATATTCTCCTGAACTTTGCCTTCAGAGGCCAGAACTATTCTTATGCTTTCTACTTTTAACAGAACAACTAAAGGACAGCAGGTGGCAGCCTGGCTTAAGCTAAAGAACCATCACCTTGATTTCAGAGGAAGACAGTTAAAACCAGTCATTTAATGAATGACAAGATGCTGAGGGACAGAATCTTGAAATCCCTTTTCTTATAAACATTGTGCCCCTTGGATGACTAAGAACCCAAGGCTACTGGCAGGCCCTCTGTCCTCAGGGGAACATATATACCAGGGATATATTAACTACTGACTCCACATAATTTTGCATACTTTAATTGCTTTCAGGTAAAATGTGTCAAGCACTTCGTAATGCTAAGTGAAGTTCTGGGTCAAGAGGGCAGGAGAGTGGACCTACCTTGAAGTCAGAAAAGCAAATATGGGGGATGGGGTCACAGACCACAAAGGGGAGGAATGAGAGCAAGAGTTTGGCAGAAATGCCAACCAATCACTAACACACACTGGGAATCACTCATCACAGGCTGGAGGTTTGAGAAATACTCATCTGTAAGAGCCATGGCAGCTCAATGAAAGATGCAAAGGATATTTCATAAGGCCTATTTTAACAGGTGAGAAAATGGAGGCTAGGGAAATAAATGACTTCCTGCCCGTCACCTGGCAAGTGGCAGAACTGGGCTCTGAACCTGTTTCTAGGTCACTGTAGCAGAGATGGTAGGTGGGCAGAAATGAGAGGCTTTCACGTTCAGGCACACCCCTGCCTCCCTTCCTTGTTTCCAGGTCCCTACCTCATGCCCTCACAAGCCGACGTTACAGGAGACCGATTGACCTTGTTTTCATCAAATAGTTGAAGGCAGGAAAATTTGTACATTAGGACACACAGAATGATAGTCAACAGTTCGTGCCCAGAAGAAAGGAAAATACAGAATGTGCTATACCTGAGGCAAAATATTCTGGAGACAAGGCTATTATTTCTGGGATAATTTTAAAGCAACATTGCCTGGGGGCTTCTCTAGGCCACTCAGCCCTAGAAATAGTTCTATGAAGTAAAAGTTCAAACTTGTCCTTATTTATTTCCTTTACAGTATCCAGACATCACCCCAGAAGGAAGCTCATGGACAGCTTTTAGCAAAAGGCTAGGAAAAAACAATTTGTAGGCCTCAGCTTATTTTTCATCAAGAGCAGAATGTGACTCTGTGTTCTATACCAGGATAATGTATGGAGAAACCCCTAAGTTGCATCTATACTTAAAAATGACAATTCAGAATGGACGTATTATCCAAATACTAGAAAATCCCCTGCAAAACTAAGTTTACCTAAAGTAAGAGTTTGGGATTCCTCCTTTTCCTTAAATTACATAAAAGGGTTAACAAACTGCAAAATCTTTAAGTGAATATACATGAGACTATTAAGTCTGAATTTCTCCTGTATGTAAAGAGCGCTGGCACAAGCATCAGGCTTCACCTTTCTAAGCTTCGGCTTCCTCACCCACGAGATGAGAAATAACACTAGTCAGCTCACAGGACAGTGGTTAGGTGCTGAGATATCCAGAGCCCTTCATTGCACTGGGCATTACTTCTAGAAACCAGCAATAAATTAATAACTACCCCTTGCGGTAGCTCTAAACCCTGCCACTCTAAACCTGGTCCCAGTTGTGATGAAGGCGTATGATCGGCTGACAAACATGGGTGTCATAAGCACTCTGGTTCATGCATTCCAACTGGAAGTTTCTGAAAACTCTTAGCTTCAGTGTCTTTCAAGAAAGAAGTGCCAAGAGCTTTACAGAAATAAGCTATGGCAGAAAAAAAAAATACACAACAAAGTTCAGACTCCATTTGGCTCTTTTTATTAGAAGTTGAGAATACAGCAAGTAGGGAAATCCCATGGTGAATGGAACTACCGCACGGATGCCTTTCCAGAACCCCAACCTTCTATGATCCCCAAAAATGTGCTTTGTGGCTTCAGCAATTTATAAAGAGGAAGGGGAAAATACTGAAAAAGGCCACTATTTAACAGTGAGAAGAATGAAGCTGTGGAGGTTCTAACCAGCCTAGGGTATAGGAAGAAAATTAAAAATCTGCACAGAGCAAGCAAGCCTCTGATGCTGAGAGTAAGGCATTCAGGCGCCAACCTGGTGAGAGTTCTCAGCAAGCACTGTGGACCCAGTGCAGCGAGGCCGCGGGGAGTGAGCTGTGCAGACACACAGAAGTGAATGGGCACACATGCCCCTATGCACACACCCTAAAGAGGGAGATTGTTATGCATTACACATCACTGATGCTTATTTCATTTTCCCTAAGGGTTTGTGCTATGTTGAACCAGATTCAGCTCCCCATGAGGGGGCTGGGCCCAGAGACTGCTCCTTTTTGGGGGGTGCTCACACACCTGCACCTCATACCCTGTACCCCCTGTACCCAAAAGTGCATGACCGAAGAGCAAGTCTGGCATCTGGTATGTGCTGTTGTTTCTGAGGAACTGAGCTTCCTTCCAGGTGCCGACTATCCTGCTGGATTATATCCCCTCTAAAGGGGTAATACTGTCTCTTTCTGTCAGATGCTGCGCCAGGCCACCCACTGAGTCTTTCGCTGGGTCCACCTAGCACCCAGGGCAGCGACTTTATCCCGAACCACAATACTCTTAAGTTCTTCCCAAGTTCTACAGTGGATTCATTCTCCCTGCTTTTTGCTGGAGATTGGAAAGGGAGAGAAAGGAGAAAAATAACCAAGAAAACTCTATGCCAAATAGATCCTTCTCATATTCCGAAACACCCATCAGAGGCTGCCAGCCCCTGGGCTTAGGGTTTCAGTGTTAGCTCTAAAACCCACAGGCCCCAGGATGTAATTTAATCACTTGTGCCCTGGATGACAGTAAGTAACCTGAGACCCAAGTGCTATTTTGGTGGTTCACCTGTGAGCCAAGATCAGCAGACCCTTCCCCTGCCATGCTCTCTGACACCATTAACGGCACCTCACGGACACGGGCAATGGTCTGTTACTTCCAGCAGCTCTTCAAAGATAGAGCTTTAAGGACTCTACCATACTCCCTGGCAACAGCACACAATTTCCTTTTAAACCTTCCCACCATGCTATCCCTAAGAAACAGGGTTTGGGGAATTCTGGTAACTCCATGCAGGGTACTGGGCCCTGCTTTACAAGCATTCTACTGGCTTTCCTGTTCAAGGTGAGCTGACATGTCTATCAAGGCTTACCGAGACAGCGTGCCAGGTGAACTCATCTCTTCTAACCCACAGCAGCACCCTCCCAACCTATCTTAAATGAGCTCGGGAGGCAGAGAGAGGTCAGGATCTCATTTGTGGCAGGAACTATGAGGCCACGGAAAGGTCGATTTTTATTCCCAGAAGAGGAAGGGTGGTTAGGGCAGTGATTTTAAGACAGGGACATTTCCAGGGTGTTCCAAAGCTCCATAGCAAGGACATGGAAAAATGTCACATCCCTGTATCAGATAAAGTCCCCACAAGGCTGAGCAGGACACCAGACAGTCTTCAGCCCAGTGCCGTGCTAACATCTCCAGAGCTTTTCCCACTGTTCCCACTATGCCTCTGCCAGCACAACAGCCTTCTCCAAGCACTGGGAAAGGGTCACTGTCAGCATAGGAAACAAGTCAGCCTCGCAAACGACACCATAACTAGAGCCTTTAACACATCCTGTTAGCCATCCACATGCTGCCTCCACTGGGAAAACAGCCAGCTTCCCTCCACCTCGGGACTCCCGAAGGCTCTTGGGCAGGAGTGGTCATGTGATCTCTGGGCAGGGGCCCGTTTCTGCCCCCGCAGGGTCCAAGGTATATCAGCCTTCAAAGGCACCTTGGCGCACCAAGGCATTATACATTCTGGGCTATCACCTGACCCTCCTACAGTCACTTCGTGCAAAATGGAAACAGTGTGTGGTACTTGCTTGTTTCACTCTATACAAAAGTCCTCCCTCCCCTACCCTTTGTTTTAAACATTTATATAAATTCTTATTTAAACAGTAAGTTAGAAATCTTATTTACATTAATTTCTTTGTTCTCTCAAGAGAGTATCTAAAATCACACTCCTGCCCCTTAATAGGCTATAAATGTTCACCTAATTGGTTGGTGTCATGGTTTCAAGGAGAGAGAAGGGAGAACAGGCCACCGGTTGCACTGTGTCCCCATCATCTAGAAATAAATACGACACAAGCCAGAAGCCCATCTGCCAAGGGTCCCGTGGAGCCTGCAACTGGCAGATCTCAAGAATAAGTCAGGATCTGGGCCATTTTTCATCTTCTCCAAAGTGATGCACTCCACCTTTGAGGTATGATTTATTTTTGTTTTTCTCTTCTCAGTTGTGTACCACACGGAGCCCCCGGGGCGTCACCAAGCCCATGAGGCTGCCAAAGTTTGGGGCTCCTCTGGTACTGGCACCACTGGCCAGGAGGGGCAGCCTGCAGGTGCCGGTTCAGGGTCACAGTCCCTGGCTCCTTTCTGGGAGGTGTCACAGTGCTTCCTCTTCACTGCAGCCGCCACCGGCCATGAAGCGGAACTCCTGAAGGTTTGAGACACCGTGGAAGTGAACGAAAGCGCCAGCAACCACAAAGATGTGAAACAGCTGATGAGAGTGGAACTGCAGGCAAAAAGGGGGACCTGCATTATTCACGGTCTGCTAGCAGTTCTTAAGATCACTAATGCTGATCAGAAGGCAGGGAATGGAGAACTCAATTCGAGGTGTCTACACACAGTGGAACTCCCGTTAGGCATATCACATTCTGCTGAAGACCAGCTGTCCCCAGCTCTAGACGTGACAGCGTGCACACGCAGCACTAGAGCATCTGTCTGGTGAACTCAGGGGCAAATGATACACGATTCTCTTGCCAACAGACCACAAAGGCTCCAAGGATCCCTGGGGCCTAGCAGTGGGCTACGGTGAGATATAGGGGTGTTTTCCTTGTTGCTGGTGGACGTTTTTGTCATGGACTGGTGCACCAGAGCTATGGTCACTTAAATGTTGCTCTGTTAGAAAAACTAAAAGGATTTCCAGGATTGGGTAGAAGGTTAAAACATGTGATGGCTAGAGTTTCCAAGAGCATCAAGACTCTGGAGTTACATGGCTAACATACTACATCATAAGACTAGGAAAGCAAGGCCTTTTACTGCCTTCTCAAGCCAGAAACTGGTCTACATGTATGTGATATTATGTTCAATTATGTTGAATTCTAATTTAAATCTCAAAAGGGGTTACCACCAATTGCTTAGGGCACCAAACATCACTTCAAATATACTATTCTTTCATTATAGTCTCAAGATGAAAAAGTACAGTGGCAAAACAGTACTTATCAAAGGGAAACATTGATTTTCAAAGTATAAACTAGAAGGATCCACAGATCACAGCCGATAGACATGTTTCCTTTGAAACCAAAGGGGGATTCGTTCTCACATAAAAGGGGGGCGAAGGTAAAAATCTCAATATCAATGTCAAAATTTTGATGGGGCAATCTCAGAAAAATGAATTAGCCAATGCCAAGACTGCCTAAATATGCATTATCTTCATTTACAGATAACTAAATTAAACTCCAAAAACACTAGAGTCTCAGCTTAGTCTATGATTATCAACAAACTGAAGAATGGGATTCCAAAGATCAGACTTTGTATCAAGTACCACTCCATTTCTGTACTCTCGGAAATGTTTCAGGCCATCTTCGGTTAGACAGTTTTGCATCTCCTGTTCCCTTTATTTTCTTGTCCCCTTCCCTTTCCTCCTCTCTTACCATCAACCACATCTAGCTATCTCTACCTCCTCTGCCAAGCAAACACACATATACACACTCAGTCTCTCATTACAAAACCACTGCATTTGGTCATTAAGAAGGACTTTGGTACAAATCTGGTCCATCACCCTCATGTCATAAATGAGGAAACCAGGACAGACCAGGACTAAATAACTTGTTGGTACAGGGCAGCATGGAGGAGCACGGACCCTGGTATTGGTCTAACCTAGTGCAAATCCTGCTCCTGCCACTTTAATAGCCAGGCACACTGGACAAGTTACCTCCTCTCCCTAAGCCTCGTCACCTCATCTGTAAAAAGCACACATTACTAATAGCTGTTACACCATCAGACCACGTATTAAGTGAGGTGATTCATGTGAGGGGCCACCAGCACTGTGCTGGGCACAAGCAAGAGCTCAATATGTGTTAGTTACATTCACGCTTATCATCCAAGGGACACAACTGATGAGGAAGAGTCTGAGCCTTAACTTTTTTCAGTTGTTTCACTTCCCAGCCTGCCAATGACCTGCTGAAAGATACATGTGTATGCACACTTACAGCCCCGATCATACCTACCCAGATGTCACACTTGCCAGGGAAGAAGCGTTCGGGGATGCGGGCAGCGTACAGGGCCGCTCCCGTGATATAGAGGCCGGCCATGAGCATCAGCCAGCCAATCTGCCCTATTGTGGCTGCCTTCAGGAACCCCTCCGAGATGACATAATGCAAGGTAGGAATGATTCCACTCAGGCCGAGGCCCAAAAATACACCTAGGAGTCAAGAAGAGTAAGGTAAACACATAGAAGAGCAATAATGAAGGGGCCAGCACCTATCCTTCCATAAAACGACTACTTAAGTAAGATGCAACCCAGCTTCTTGTTGGAGGGACAAAGGTTCTTTAAACTTTGGGATATTGCCACACAAGAGAGCACAGCTATGTTCCAAAAGGCAAATCTACTTACAAATGCAAGGAGCCTCCTACTGAGAGAGGTTTAGCTTAAGATCATCAAAGCATTTAGAATTATGTTGCTAAATGTTTTAGGAACAGACAGCTCTAAGGGTTTGTTAAAACCTCCCTAAATGATGCTGCTTTATAGACACAGATTACAATACAGAGCAATTTTACACACTTTATCTTCCCTTTGAAGCAACAGACATTCCTGTGATGGAAATAAGAGAAAAGAGTAGAGGAAGCAAGGGAGGGTGGAGGGGAGCCACTTCTGAAAACCGGTAGGCCCAAAAGTACCAGTCAGGAACAGAAGTCCATCAGAAACACTCCGCCCCAGCTCTGCTACCTTCAAAACCATACCATGGACAGCACTGTTTGTCCAACTTCTGGATACAATGTAAGTTATATAATATCAACTGAGTCTGAATCAGCTTTTTTTAAGGAACTAGAATACAATAAAAACTAGATTGTATCCCAAGTGAATGGTTAAGGACTAGAATGTAAAGGTTTATAATCTGTATGTATGTGAATTTATGTATACATACACATATTTCAGGGTTGTAAGATAAAATGTCACGATCTAAAATCACTTTGAAATCAACCGAGGCACCAGGTAGCAGGAGCTCCTGGCAGCAGCCTGTAACTACTCCTGTATTTTGACACAGACAGTTAAGAATGACCCTTGCAAAACAGATTGTCATTTGGTAAGCTTTCTCAAAGACAAGGAGCCTATACTTGCTTTTTGCACATTGCCAAATAAGGAGCTTGCGTGCAGCAACATATGTCTGCATACTCATGAATAAAACGGGCACCTGCAAGAGATGAGGAAAATGGCAATGTGCATCTCACAAGAGGAAGGGTTCAAGCAGGCCTATCTCCTGCCTCTAATCCTCACTAAAAAAAAAAGATCATCATGATGTTGTTCTTTCACTTGTTCTTTTCCTCCACATGCTAGAAGTAAAGGCTGCTAATGGTCTTCCCTCTCATTCTCTAGGCAAAGGCTCAGGATCTTGGCTCTTCTGATGTGAACAGAGAGCACAATGTTCTACTCTACACAGCAAACATGCTCCTATCTCATGTGCTCAAGCAGGCTCACAACACAGTTAAGTACTAGTGAAAGCCAACCCCGACCACTGCTCATCTGCTCATATACACACTTAAAAAGGGAAGAGGGTGGAGTGCTGTTAACTGTGGTCATTAACATTGAATTCTCACTTCTGACCTTCTAGATAACTGCAGATGAACCCTGGCCTGGATTTTAATACTAATTTAAAACAGAAAATGCCAAAAGGAAAAATACCCCTTTTAATACTTCCTGTTCATTCTCAGTATGTACTGGGTTTGATACTGGATAGAAAATTGAAGACGTGGCCCTGGTTACAAGAGGTCCCCTGTCCAGTGGGATAAAAAAATGTGCTTCTACCAACTCTGTACTTCTACAGGAAGGATCAACATAGGCACACAGAGGCTTCTGGGTTTCTTTCTTATGTCTAGCTAAACAGGCATTATCCTAAACATAAAAGGCCTCTTTATCTCTACATCAGAAGAGATGCACGGTGACCACATTAGCAAAACACAATCAGTCTGTAGTAAAGTATTACTTACCTAAGCAGATTACACATCTTAAAATAAAAATACAAAACAAAATTGACAACAAAAAAAGGAACCAATCGTTACAAGGGCACTCCATGCTGAGAGAGTAGGAGGAATCAGTTTATTTTCCAAAGGTTGAGGAACCACTCCCTCAAGGGCAAGTGTATGGCCATAAACTCAAGTAAACTACACTCCTACACACATCAGATCACATAGCTCACCAATGCCCCTCAACGCCAAAGCTCTCAGACGAATGAACATACTACATTAAATGCCCTCAAGGACAGGAACTATGATTCACTCATCTTTACATCACAATAGAGAACAGAATGCTTGGCAAGTAAGACTTTTAACAAATGACTGGTAAATAAAACAATGTCCCATGCAAGGCCTACACATGCTCTTACCTGCTCTTACTCCTCGATACTGAGGGGTGGCAAACATGTCCCACTGGGAGACTATAATGGCTGCAATGCCCAGCACACAGATGACAATCAAGTAGATGAAGCAGGGTTGTGGGTTACAGTAGAAAGAATAATAAAGCCAGGGAACAAAACTTCCCATAATCAGAAGAGCAATGCCAGAGTAATCCAGTCTAGGACAGGAAAAGAAATCCATTTAATGTTAAAAATTATTGTCCACCACTGGTTCCGATTTATCCCCCATGACATGAATTAGCAATAACAGCTAAGAGGCAAGCTGGGGTGCCTGCTTTAATGTTAAAAAAAAAAAAAAAAGCCCCCATCAAAATGGTATCAAGAATTCTGCCAACTGTGCTGGATGTTTCTCCCTAACCCACTGAGACCCTCAATCATTGACCAAACTGTGGCGTCAGACACTTACTTAGAGAAGAGCCGGGAGACTCCTTCTGAGTGGCAGTAGACTGTGTGGAAGAGCCAGGAAAAAGAAAGGCAGAGGATGGCCCCCAAGAAGAACAATCCAAAGACCACCTTCTCTTGTAGTGGGGCCACAAAAGAGATGTTTGGACGAAACATATAAAAGATCCCCAGGCACAGGAAGAACACACAACCTAGGAGAAGACAAGGGGAAAGATTGTCTTTTTGAAGAAACAGTGTTATATGTTGATTATATTTTCAGTCCGTCACAATCACAATGAAATCTGCATCGAAATTCCACAAGAAAAAATTTCCAAACAACTGAAGCTTATCCAAAACTGTGGCCTACATCAAGCATTATCGCTATCATATGCTCCTCAGCTTTATAAATTGAGTATGCAGAACATAACAACTTATTTACCTAAGAGCAAAATCCAAAGAAACTGACAATGCTGCCACTTCTTAGAACTAGTATAAAATTCATGTATGAAGTTCTTGGCACGTATGACTTCATAGACAATGAGAAGTGACTGATGGTTACCATGGGCTAGGGGTTGGGGTGGGTGGGTAAACAAGGTGAAGGGGATGAACAGGCAGAAAATCTCAATCATAATATGAATCAGTCATGGAGATGAAAGTACAGCACAGAGAATATAGTCAGTCGTTCTATAACCTCTATCTATGTTGACAGAACAACACTAGTTGGGGTGAGCATTTAACACAATGTAGGTAACTGTCCAATCACTATGTTATATACTTGAAACCAATATAATACTGTACATCAACTATAGGTAATAAAAAATTTTTAAATAAAGTATTTTACATTTGCCAAAAAAATATTAAGGACAGTAAAATGCCTATTCAGGCTACTTTACAACCAGTTTTTAAACTGTTCTTCACAGTAAAACACCATGTTCTTATTGCTTGGGGAAGGGTCACTTAACACAAGGAAGGCACAGAAATTAAGAAGTTAAACATTAGCTAACTGATTCCATTTGACCCATGTAATAGAACATTTGCCATAGAGTTAGCAGGAGCCACAAATTTGACTTGATTCTGTATTCTGTTCTCACTATTCTATTAGGCAGGAACTTGGGAGCATGGTGGAAATCAAATCTGTGATAAGATAGGCAAGTCAAATGGGGTAAGGGGGGTATACAGAGTAAGACAGGCAAGTCAATGGGGTATACAGAAACTATTTAGTATATTTACAAGGTTATGTGACCATCAGCACTATTTAATTTCAGAACCTTTGCATCGCCCTGTAACTGTTACAGTCATCTCCCATTCCCCACTGCACACACTGCCCCACCCCAAACCTAGACACAACTGACCAACTTTCTGTCTCTATGGATTTCCCATTCTGGGCATTTCGTGTGTGGATCATACAATAGCAGCCTTTTGTGTCAGGCTTCTTCCATTTAGCATAATGTTTTCAAGGCTCACCCAAGTTGTAGCACAAATCAGTACTTCATCCCTTTTTATGGCCAAACAATATTTCATTGTATGGATACACCAAATTTCATGCATCCATTCATCAGTTAATAGATATTTGGGTTGTTTCCACTTTTTACTTATTATGAATGCTGCTGCTAAAGCATCACGTTTTCAATTTTCTTGAGTGTATACCTAAGGAGAAGAGCTGCTGGTAAGTCTTGTTTAACTTTTTGAGGAACTACCAAACTGTTTCCATAGGGTCTGTACCACTTCATACATTCCTACCAGCAATATTTGAGAATTCTAACTTTCCCACATTCTTGCCAAGAATTGTTATTTTCTATTTTCTTGATTAGAGCCATTCGAGTGAGTATGGAGTAGCATCTCATTGCATTTCTCAAAGTATTTGATTTGTACTTCCCAAAATGACCTATGATGCTAAACATCTTTTCTCATCTGTTTGTTGGCCGACTGTGGATCTTCTCTGGAGAAATGTCTATTCAGGTGCTGTTCTTTTAAATTGGGTTGTCTTTTTACTGTCTAGTTGTAAGAGTTCTTAACTATACTTACTATATCCTTATCGGATAAATGATTTGCAAATATTTTCTCCCATTCTGTTGGTTATCTTTTCTTTCTTGATAATGTCCTTTGACATACAAAAGGTTTTAATTTTGAAGAAGTCTAACTTATCTATTCTTTTACTTTGTTTGCTTTTGCCTTGGGTGTCAATTCTAAGAAACTCACCTAATCCAAGGTCACAAAGATCAACATCTATGTTTTCTCCTAATGGTTTTATAGTATGAATTCTGTTTAGGTCTTTGATCCATTTTGAGTTAATTTCTGTATATGGTGGGAGGAAAGGGTCCAAACTTCATTTTTTACATGTAGTTACTCAGTTTCATCAATACCCTACATTAGAAGACTATTCTTCTTCCATTGTACTTCTTTAATATACAATCATGACGGAAAAAATTATTATAGATCACATTTTACTTCAAGCCAAAATGAAATTTAGTTTTGAATATTCTATGTAATGACCTTGAAAAATCAGCTTACTTCTATTAAATACCTTCCTCTTAGTGTCCATTGAAATATTATACCATATTTTGTATACCTTTTCCCTGGCTATGTTCAAGGATACTGTCTGAAAATCTACTAGAGAAAAATAAGACTTAGTTGTAATAAAATCAGTGCAAATAAGGATAACCACAGAGTAAAACCAGTGAGAAACTACATCATTAGAAGTCCAGAAAACAAAATGGCAAATCCCAAATATAGTTTTAAGTTGTTCTTACCCTCAAATACATAGAAAGTAAAATAAAATGAATCACCAGTTCATTACACCACTGACACTTGATACCTAAGAGATGTGTCCAGATGTTGCCTGTCTCTGTGTGTATCCTGAAAATGCTCTTAAAACAGGCCCGGAAAGAAGGCATAGGGGGCCGGTGTCCATGCAGAAGGAAGTCATTATCCTTGAGCCAATCTGGTAGCACGTCATGAGCAATTACTCGCCATCGACCTTCCCATACCTGCAAGAAAAATATTCTCAAATACCATTGAGCTTATCTCAAAAACCTTTTAGACAGGTTTTAATTGTCAGTTTAGCAACACTGGTCCCAAACAACCACCTCTTACCACATTGTCTTATAATGGGAAAAATAACCTGTTTTTCAAAAGAGAAAATACATTCAAAATGTAGAATGTCCTCTATTCTTAGTTTTCAAAAAACAGATTGATGAAAAAGATACAGAACATGTCCCAAAAGAGTGGTTTCAAGCTTTGTTTCAGTCTGGAAAAAGACAACATGAGTGGCCCAAAATCAAACCTATACAGATTCCCCCATTCATCGTTCACAATAACCTTGACCTCTGGAAAAATCCCTGTGACAGTAATAACCACTTTTATAGTTAGTATTCCTATTGGTGGGGAAAAATAAAACACAAAGAATCACACTTTTGTGCCTTTTGCTAAAATCTCTCCCTCAGTGTCGTACCTTCCTACCAGAGCAAATATGAAGTAAAAAAGCACAGAAATCAGAAAAACTTGGATTGCTGTCTTTAACTAGTTGAATAGGCTTTAATTAATCACAAAATCACCAAGCCTCAGCTTCTTCATGTATAAAAAGAATAACAGTGCTTTACTTCATAAGGAAGTTATGAGGATTGAATGAAATGACCCAAAGCACTTCATAAATGAGTTAATGAACCCCAACATCAACCCCAGGGTGGCACAGGGTGGTATGTAGCACTGACCATGCCCAGAGCTGACATCTGAGGGTTGTGATGCATGTAAAGATGGCAGTGCAGAGCAGCCTCCAGTGCATTTCAGTCCCTTCCTCCACCTTCTCCCTTTTCCTCACTGTGCCTCCCCCTTCAGACTCTAAAGGAAAAGGGCTCAGGAATTCCTTAAACAGTGTCATCCACTCAGCTTCTTTTAATGGTTCTCAGCCTAGAGATCTCAAACCACAAAGACCATTTAATCCTAACATAACTTGCCTCCTCTACCCAGACTTCAGTGTCAGACAACGAACACACACACACACACACACACACGGGTTCTTGTGACAAACAACACGACTAGGCCACACAAATGTGGCTCTATTATGCAGAAAGACTGCCACTGATCTGCCAGCTACTGAGCCCATTCTCTTTTTTCACTCTACAACAGTTTCCTGTCTCTGCTCCCCTCAATCCTTCCATGCTCTGGGTAACTCCAAAGGCAAAGAGGACTGTTAGTCCTCTGAAACTGTTAATTTAAGATCAGCAGTGGCCATCTTAACACTCTAGTCAAACTCACTCTCTCTACACTCCCCCTTCCCCTCTCACTGCCCAACTCAAAACCTGAGGCCTCTGGTTAGTGGTAGTAATCTGGCCATTCCATGCTTGCTCCAACATATAACAAAATAAAATAATCCCAACAAACTAATCTAGATTTTTAATGTCCACTGCTAGTAATACTACCCCTTGTAAAAGTAGCTATTTGATATTTTCCACAGGACTTTCTGGAGAGAAAGAGAGAGACACACCAAGATACCAAATTTCTTTTATCTAATTTGAATTTGAGAAAAGATAGCTATTGTTGAGCTCAACCTTACAAAGTGTTGCTACTCTGTTTCACTTCAGGAGAATTTTTTTCTAAGAGGGCCATGAAGATAGAAATCAATCCTTACATACTCAAAGCAGTTCACAATGTGCAAACAGTTCTGCTGTGACCATATGAAAAGTGTTATTGTGTTACCACACACAGCCAGAATAGTCAAATGCTCCATTTTTATAGTCAGAAGATGTTGGTTTCTTACTTGTTATATATGCGTATGTCAGTGATTTTTTTCCCATTGTTTCTAAACAAACATACTAGTGATCCAAGCAGCTGCACTTTCCTAATTATACTAGAATTAGTGTCACAGTCAACAGATACTGCACCCCATTCTCAACCTGGGGTCAAGCCAAATGCCAACCCAAGCAGGTATCCTCTTTTACCCCCTGGGAAAAAAAGGACAGGATCACAGCTTAGCCAAAAACATATTTATTTAAAAACCTGACAAAGACACTACCTAAATCAAACATCTTAGCAATAGGTCCACTGGGTTTGTGTTAGAGAACATCTAAAGCACAAAACATAATTAAAAAAAAACACCTCCTATTCCCACATAGGCTTGGCTAGGCTGGTAAAATAGCCAACAACTGAAGGCTGGAAAAAGAGAGACCAAGATCAAACCTGGACACTCCATTAAGACTGAATGATTTTATTTCCCCTCTTCCTGTAAGAAAAATGTCTCCAAAAGGGAAAGCACACTAGTTAGACCACAGGATACTTCATTTTATACTGTCTCTGTTCACTTGCCTCCAGTCTAAGAAACAGATCCTTGTGTCACTAGACATGACTAGTTTTCAAGTGCCCCTGGAGAACACATACAATAGGAAGCACCCTCACTCTGCTCTCACGAATGACATGGGGATGGTAAGGGAATGGTAGTGACTTTTGTGCCCCACTCATTTTTCTTCAGTAAATTAAGTTTCTAGCAAGCAAATGCCCTATTTATTCTCCATTAGCTATTAAAGTCAAAGTTTTATTTGCTTCATTCTTCACTCAGAGTTTAAACAGGGAGAACAAAAAGGCACACAAGTTAGTGACAGTACCCCACTGATCTATAAATACGAAAAATTCCTAAAGGCCCAGACACTAAATACTCAACCTCGAGAGATATAACACCAAACTTGCTTTTTTAAAAACATCTTTTTGAAACTAAATCTTTTGTATGATTTTGTGCTAATTCTCCTAAGACAGCAATCACTAGAATGGATCTGTCATCTTACTTGGCTTTTTCTTAACTAAAGAAATAGACCCACAATGTTTGTACTCCTCCCTTACCGTTCCCCACCCATCCCTTTACTGTGGAAGGAATATCTATATTCAGATTATAATGCTCTCTTCTTATCCTCTGGTTCAGACTGGTCCCAATTATTTCTAGCATCACTGTGAATGCAGGAAAACCTAACTGAGTTTTCAGGATCTAAGACCACATGCATAAAAAATAAAAAATACAAAGCTTTCGTTACATAAAACCCATGAAAAAGCTATCATAAAAATTTCTCTCTAAATGATCAAGAGTTACTCAGAAATGTTTAATAAATGAGTATACACATATACCCACACACAGACTGACTTATATAGACTTTAAATCATACTTGGCAGGGCCCCTGTTCATCAGATTAATAAAGTGGCTATAAATTTACCGGTGTCCCTGATTATTTTCTCTAAGCAAGCAATCCCAACTCTAGTTACCATTTTAGCAGGGAAAAAATCCCCACAAAAGGTTCTAATGAATCATATAATGAATTGGAAGAAGAAACTTAGAGACAGAAGATATACCAGCTAAACTGAAAATACAAGATGTGTATTAAAACTGGGAAACAGTTCTATCTTAAGAGTGGTTTAATTACCCATAGTATCCCTAGAAAGAAAAGCACGTTTGCCATCACAAACAGCAAAACAGGCAAGGGACTTGGAGTTGGCATGTTAGTATCTCCAGGCATCAACCACCATCAATTTTTCATCTTGATTTCTCTAAACTATCGACAAGACATCTACCCTGCTAACCTCTATCAGGAAAGACTTGTTTCCCAGTTGAAAATTCTAGTTTTATCAAAACTTTATCATGGCTGCTGCAAACAAATATATTTTGCCTTGAATAGGTGTAGGGAAAATGGAAATTCCATGGCCAGGATCCTCACTTGATACTCACTGTGTATGCACAATGAGGTAAGACTTAGCCAACTACCCAGGCGCATGCCTGCATACATGTTGGTAATAAGCTATTTACAGCGAGTATTGCTTTAAGAGTTCCGCCTGGTGCCAGGGCAAAGAGAAGCAGGAGAGAGGGGAGCAGAGGCTGAGCCAGGGGCAGCGACAAATGGATCAGATTCCAGCACTCAACCTACTGTCATGTGAATAAAGCTTGGCATGAGCCTCTTTTTACCCACAATGTTCTGTTGTTGTTATTCGGTCTCACCAAGTCTATAGTGAACTTGCCCAGAGCTGGGAGCCCCCTCCAGCCCAGAGCTACAACAGAGTAAAGTCCTGATATTGCTTGTCTCCATTTTGCCAGATTATCCCCAAAGCAAACCAAAGGCTGAGGAACTATCACTCTCTTTAAAGGTTTCTGTTTGGGAAGGGTTAAATATATAGCATGGAAATACCAAGAAACTGCCATCTTACCTTACAAACAAACTCTTCCATTCTTTCCATAGCATGATGGGCTTGTAAAAGAGGGGACATGCCCATAAACCCCTCATCTTCCTGAGAAGCTTCATCATTGCATTCATGCTCCTCAGGGCTCTGCAAGGCAATCACAGAAACAGTCAGGGACAGAGACCAGGAACCAAATGAAACAACCAATCAATATACTTTCCTTGAAGAATTACAGTGAAATTCTCTTTAGGTCAAAAAAAGGCCGCAGGCAAATAATGAAGTAAAGAGAGTTTATTATAGAATTGTGTTAAGTACTAAAAATGAAAACTATTACTCAATTCTCCAACAAATAAACTACAACAGCAGTATATCTGTGTTTGTTTCAGTAGCAAATTCCTGGGGCAGCTTGAATGGTTTGTTTTTATTTTGAGAATTACATTGGTAAGGCCCTTAATGTTATTACATAAAAGTTGAGAAATTACTGAGGGGAAAATCTCCAAGAACCCCAACTGGTACATATAAAATTAATAATTGTAATAAGATATGATAAGTGATCTAGGAGAAAAGAAGGGAAGGAGAAAAACATTTAAATTTTTAAGATATGCCAAGCACAAAGCTTCTTTACACAGGCCACCTAATTTAATCTTGACAAGCACCTATTAGGTAAGTATTCTTATCCCCATTTAACATATGAAGAACATTAGGCAAAGAGGTTAAACAAATTGCCCAAAGTTAAAACGAGTAAAGTGGAAAAGTAAAAAAATATACCCAAGACCCCTTGTCTTTCCACATTCCTGAGGAAATGATCAATTTATTTGGGGAAACAGGAAGATATGACAATCTGGCTAGACCTTAAGGGATAAATCACTATAATCAAGCTTCATATTAGTTGTGGGGTAAATGGCAGAAATTTCAGAATCTTCCACCTGGCCTTAGTCATTTACATATCAGTGGATATATACCACTGCAGCCTCAGGTGGATCCAGGCAAGGGGTGGAGAGAAAATGGCCATTCTCTCTTCACCTCCATTCCTGGTACATAATTGGTCTGGCATCTGCCAGTCACCAAGGACCAGCCCATAAAGCCCCTCCCCAAAGGGGTGGGCAGGGAAGTAGAGAGTACACTGTGGCTGCAGGAAAACGGAGCACAGAGTTAGCGGGGACTGGGAAAGAAAGGACTTGAGGAGCATGCACACAGCAGCCATGAGGAATGGAGGGAGTCGTACCTGGCCACCAAATTCGAGCAACCTGTGAGCAATTAAAACAAGCAGGTTTCTCCCAACCTGCCCTTCCTCTTGCCTTACTTCAGTTTCACCAGATTCATAGGGAACTTTGACCTTCCCCTTCCCCTCCAGAGCTATACCAGTTTAGACAGGATAATCCTGTGAGGGGGCAGTGGACTAGAAGTCAGAGACCCAAGGAGTAGGCCACTAACACCAAAGGAACTTTAGACACGTCTCTCAACTTCTCTGAGCCTCTAAAAGGAGTTGTTTAAATGATGTCTACAGTCTTCTCCATTGTCTAGAATTCTGAATTCTGTGACTCAATGAAAAATGATAGCCCAGGAGAACTGTAATTCCATATCTAAGAGTCTCCTGGACCAACAGTACTGCTAACGTGACTGCATGAAGAAATGAAGACCCTCTGCCTCCCACTGGAGAACTAGATGGTAAAGATGAACACGCCACCAAACACTTGCTTTGAACGTGTTTAAAAAGAAATCCTAAGGTTTCATTTTCCCACTGTTCACTTATGGCAACTGGAGGTTATTAAGCAACATGTGAGATATGTACAAACCCAATCGCAAATTTTTAAAAATGATGTTCTCCAAACTATCTTGAGTCTGCTTCTCTATTACTTTTACCAATAAAACACCCTCCCTTCTATGCTATACTTACCTATCCATCCTTCAACACCCCACCCGTCATATTTCCTGTCTACAACTCTTCCTGAACTGCCTTAGCCTAGTGTTTCCACCTTTCTTTACACGGTTGCCACCTTCCCCTCATTTCCCCACAGGAGTATTTTTGGACTGCTTCCCCCATCCCCATGAAATTTTAATAACACAAATATACTGTATATCTGTTTATGTACTGTGGCCTTTTGAAGGGCTACAAACCATTATAATATTTAAGAGTTTTCCACTCCCCCTAAATGAAGAAACAATTTTCACCAAGGAATGTATGCCCTGCCTAACCCATACCAATGCCTCCTCTTCTCAGCTTCTTTAGCACTTAAGTCTGTACCCCTCATTTGGCAACTAATATAACATCTCATTACAGCTGTTGTTCTATTGACTTACACTGTTTTATTTAATGTTTGATAGCCTTTTACTTTTTTGGTGTATCATTTCCCAAACTAGATTTTAAGTTTCTATATTTGTCTTCTCTCCCTACAGGTCCCCAAACAGCTCTGGCCAATATTTTATATATTTGCATAGTGGCTAAATTAATTAATGCTGTAAAAGATTTTCAACAAAACATTTAAAAGGACTGTGTGCCTAATTAAAATTAAATAAAAATGTTAAAACTCCACTAAAATATCAATTATATGAAAACTGAAAATAGATTAATAGCTTAAAATGATTAGTAAACTGATTTTAAAATATAAACTTACAATAAAATGTGAAAGTGCAAATATTTATACATGTTCAACATGTATTTGATTCTTCACAAAAAGAAACAAACAAGGATTAAATCTTGATTCTTATACAATTATGCCAGTAGTTTCCAAATAAAACTACAAAAAGCACATGAAACAGAACCACAGTTAAATATTTCCTGTAATATCACAAGTAAAATGTGATTAAATTGCAGACAGTGTGAAGTATCAATGGGATCACTTACAATCAGTTAATTTTGAAGAAAGTCCATTTGTGTCCATTGAGGGCTTGTTGATAAGAAAAGGTAAGGCAGCCTCACTGGACATTTCACACATTTAACCTTAAATTACAGACTTAGGTAAGGAAAATGAGGACAGGGTGCCTCTTCCATGGGCACTCACCACTGTACAAGTCTGCAGGAAAGAGAGACATCTCAGTCACGGGGAGGACGAGGAGCAATGACACTGTGCTCAGGAAAGAACAGCTTTCTGTCCTCCACAGTGTTAATACGTGTTTGTTCAAAGAAAAGACAGGTACATTTAGAATGCATGGCCTATGCCAAACACCTGCCAGCGGCCAAAAACATTGTTTATTCATTTAGTCAAACACTTTTAAGAAGAGGTGACTTGCTATAATGGATTAAGAGTGAATTTGAAGCCAGATGAGCTTTGACTACTGATAAACTGTAATCTTTGACAAAATTCCATTCAATCTCTCTTAAGCATCCATTTCCTTTTCTGTAAAATCAATTAACCATACTGTACCTGCACTGCACAAGTGTCTTAAGGATCAAACAATGAATATGAAGAAACAATTGTAGGGCCCTAGGACTCAGAAGACAATAAATAAACGATGGTCTTTATTATAAAAATGATGGGCTAGGTACTGAGAACATTAAAGTACCACAATCTAGTGGAGAAAACATGCCTGTAAGTAAATGATGACAGCAATGAGCCTTGAGCAGTATGAAAAGGACCTGATGCAAACAGAAAAAACAGTTAACTCTGGTACTACTGGTAAGTGCTCTAGAAAGGTGCATAAAATCTGAACCAAGCCCAGAAAAATGTGTAAGCCCTCAACCAGGTATGACAGGAGAAAGGCAAGACATTTACAGTAATCACGTTTCCAAAAACACCGAGGAAAGAAAAAGCATGACACTAACAATATATGGCTTAGCATGGCTACCGTGAACAGTCCATGTAATGTGCAGCTAAAAAGGGTTAAGTACAGAAACAATCCAGATGTTCACCAACAGATGAAAAAAGGTAAATAAAATGTGACATACACATACAATAGATTATCACTCAGTCATAAAAGGGAATGAAATTCTGATAGGTGCTACCACATGAATGCATCTTGAGAACATTATGCTAAAGTGAAATGTTTACCCACAAAATATTCTACAATTCCATTTCTATGAAATATCTGGAATAGGCGCATTTATAGAGACAGGGAGTAGATTAAAGGTTACCAAGAGCAGGGCTCGGAGGAGGAGGGAGAGAATTACAACTAACAGGTATAAAGTTTCTGTTTGGGGTGATGAAAAATTCTGGAAATAGTGGTAATGGCTGTACAACACTGTGAATGTAAGAGAATGGCAAATTTTAGGTTACATATTTTACAATAAAAAAAAATTTAAAAAGATAAAGAGGACCATAGCAGCATTATTTGTTAGTAGTCAAAAAACAGAAACCCAAGTATCTGTCAGTAAGAAAATGGATAAACAGGTGTTATATATTTATATAACATACTATTACTCAGTAATAAAAAAAAAAGAGCTACTGACATACAAACAAGATGGCTACAAGTGAAGGAAACTAGCCATGAAGAGAGCATGTACTGGATGCTTCTGTTTATATCAGGTCAAGCAACACCAAATTTCTACTGTTGTGGCAAAAGTCAGAATAATGGTTGCCTCTGAGAATGGAGGTGAAGTGGGAGGCTTACCAACTAGAAAAGAGCAAGAGAGAAGCTTCTGCGGCAATGGAAGTCATCCAAAAGTGATCTGTGTGGTAGCCACACATATGTGGTATCATAGTGCCATATATTTAAGATTTGGGTATTTCACTGTGCTTAAATTATCCCTCAATAGAATGTTGTTTGTGTAACTCATCCCTCAATAAAACGCTTTAAACACAGACTCAGAAACAGGAAGGGGAGGAATGGAGGTGCAGTCAGGCAGGAACCAGCTTCTTCAAGGCTTTTGATATGAAGGTGCTTTATCCTGTAGGCAAAGCTGAGCATTTAAAGAATATGAAGACAGGGAAGCTGAACATTATTAAATCTGCTTTTAGAAACTATTACTTTGGTAACAGAGAAGGCCACAATGAAGAAGGGAAAACGGAAAGGAGAGAAATAAATTAAGAAAATACTTGAAAAGTCTAAACCAGTGTTCTCAACTAGGGCAATCCTAGTTTGCTTGCATCACGCCTCTCTGGAATCATCCTTTTTGTCACAAACACTTTACTCATTTATGTTGATGAGTTTGCCTTTGCTAAGTTACGTGGCTGTATATCATGAATTGCTATTTATTCCATGATGCCACTTATGTTTGATTTGACTTCCACTTTCAGCATTATCATTTTCATTTCTTTGCTTCACTTTTGTCTTTATTGCCCAAATCCCTCTTCTTATCCATTTTTGTAAAAAGTCACATGGATTTACCACTGGGAAGCAATACAACTATACTCTCTGCTGTCTTGTGTGTTAAATGAGTAACACATGTAAAATAACCAATTAGTCACTGAGACTTTCAAAGAAGTGGCACAGTTGGTCACTGATCATCATGCACACCTACTGCACAGTGATTGTGGACTGAACAGCTACCTGAAAAGTTTGTGTTTTATGCAGTTACAATAAATATACCATAGTAACTGAAATGTGAACCATACTGGTGAGGGTCTGCTATTATTTAACATGGTAAACTGAAACCCATGCAAACCAGAACCTTGCAAAGTATTAGGGCTGCCTGGATACGTTTTCTCATCTTTTACAACCTCCCTTTCTATCTAAAAGGTGATTCTAAAAAACCTAATCTCAATTCAGCAGAAAGCAAGTCTCTATGTAAGGCAAGAACTTCACTGCAGATTACATTTCTAAGAACATAACTACATCCAATTTTCTTGATCAGTTTTTTGTTACTAAATACCACCAATGGTAATAATTCTATCTCCAGTGGTCCAGTGTATGTTATGAAGCAGAATGTGGTCAGTGGTCAGATATACATAGCCCAATAAAGATATGTATTTCTACCCATCCCAACATACCTGCAAAATTTAAAAATTTTTATAAAAAAATGTTTCCTTCAGAAGTGCAAAGTATTAACAAGTCTGTTATTATCAAATATTATCCGCAATTCTCACCCTCTGATAGCAGAATACTCACAAATATATTCTCAAAAAACAGATGTCTACAATATAGGCCATAATCAACTATTTATTGTTTTCAAGCATTACAAAGTTGCTGATTGGGGATCTACATGAAGTGGGTGGTAAATTCCCTGGGTTACATGCAGGATAACAAGTAGGAATAAAGTGGTAGAGTAAAACACTGACTACACCACCAGATTAAAAAATGCTTTCTCTAGAGTACCTGGGCAAATTGATAGCCATGCCTATGATGGTCTGCAAAACCTAATCTGGGCACTATATATAAAATAGTCTTTGCCTTCCAATACTATCTTAAACAACTACCCTGTCATGAGTAGAAATTACTTTCAATTTCCTGTCAAGCAACCACTAAACCACAATACCCAAAGATCTCTTTCAACACTAAATTGCATCTTTATTAAGGTGATCTTATACAAGTGTTAAATATAGGCTTTCTTCTGCTTCTGATGTCATACCTCCTATCCTCATCAAAATAAATTATGAAGAGAAACAGCACATTGTAAAAGACTAAACCATTAAAATCAAAGCTGCCTAAAATAAAAGCATAAAACTTAATTCTCTAAGGCTTTCTATGAATAAATCACTATATGTAAACTTAGAGAGGTCAATGCTCTGAAGTGAGCACAAAGACACTTCTAAGTATTCTTCTCCTACATTCAGTGAAGTCTATCTGTGAAAAGACTAAGTTGGTTATATAAACACAATGATATCCACCTGATGATACATCCAAAGTGCAACCTAAAATGACAATTCTCTGGAATGTATTTTACTTTTGAAAAGACAGAACCATAGTGAGAAAGATGAAAGGCCTTTATAAATCAAATTTTAAAAAGAATTCATTTTGGTTGTCCTACTTTTCCTTTACTCCAGATTCTTAATTGTTTAACTCCTAAATATTTAATTGTTTCGCCCAACTCAGTTCAATAGAGTAATTCAGTTTAACAAATATTTATTAAAAGGATTTTTTAATGAGTAAAATATAATCTCTATTTTTCCTGGATTTATTCAAATAAGGGGCTGAATTATCCACATAAATGACTGTAACAGAAATAAGGTATAGCTAATTTAAAGATACAGTGTGTGGAACTCAGGAAAGGTTGCATGAGGAACAGAACTTTGGAAGATGATATAAGAAAATGGTCAGGAGAGAAAAGCAAAAGTACCATTTTGAGGAAAAGAGACCAGTTCAGCTGAAATTTAGAATGCACTTAGGGGAATGGCAAGACAAAAATTACACATTTAAATACCAGTTCAAGTTAGCAAAGTGCCACAGAGATCCACAATCATAATACCATCCACAATTAAAAGATAAAGGAAATGGTAAAATACATAGGGCTGGGAACAGTAAAACTCTAATTAAAATTTGTTTGCCGTTATAAATGTCACTGAAACTGCGACCTTCTTTCTGTTCACATAGCTTAATTATGAGGACAAAGATCTCTTTTATCATTTGTTCTATGGAATTCTTTCCCAGAAGGGTAAAGATACAAACCACTAAATATTAACTTTAGGAACTTCTCAAAAATTCATTTAACTAAATAATGAACTCTCAACCAGTCCCTTATACAATAAATTGCTCACCTGGGCAAACATGTTTGCTTATCTAGAAAATATCTGCTCATTAAGACTTGCTCCACCAACCCTCAACTATCATATCACGAACTCTGCCTAATGCCCATATGGTCTCTGTATTGAAAGACCTGCCTTAAACCACTGGAGCCCAGACCCCAAAACTCTATTCATATCCACCCATGACCTCTCCTTTCTAAAACACTAATAGGGCTCTTTAGGGTAAGTGTTCACTCTTGTGGCAGCTAACAAATAATCCTGTCTTAGTTTGTTAAACAGTTGTTTTGATGGTCTATTTGGAAAGCTGACAGGTTAAATTCAGTCTTAAATTTAGAAATCTGAAATGTGCAGTAAGGGCATTAGCGAGCAGATATAGCCAACAAACACAGGGGTTAGTGAAAATTAAGGTGTCTACAAAAAATAACAGCTTGAAGAGAAAGCACTGATGAATGTAATTCTGGTATTGTCCAGTAGAGTTAAGTACAATATCTAATGTCTATGAACACTCCTTTTGGCCTGTCTAGAAACATCTATACCTTAGCCTGTACAGGTTAGTTGTCTCTATCAAAACCTGACAGAAAAGAATTTTAAATCACCTAATTTTTTTTATTTTCACAAAGCAACTCTCTCTAATCTTAACTGAATTTCCTAAGTAGACTTCCTCAAGAAAACAAAATGAAATGATCCGCAGACTAGCTACTTACAAGTTAGCTTTCTTACAATAAAATAATATACAGTGCCATTCTTATGAATTTGGTTAAAGTAAATCAGCTCAACAAAATAATTCCTAGTTTGAATGAATCTAAGTTGGCTCCTAATCCTCCATTTCTAAAGAAGAATCTGGAGCAAAGGAAAAGTAGGACAACCAGAAAGGCTGTTCTCTTTATTCAACTTAAGACATTTAAAACTAAGAGATGTGAAATAAAGCCATAAAATGACAGATCAAGGCAACTTGGTTTGAAATGCCTCTTTGTGTTTCTGTCTAAAGAAGCTTCCAAAATGCTTAACTGTTTACTTCAGCAGATATAGTCAAAAGAGCTTAGATTTTATAGTCAGACGCCTAGAAGCAGAGGCCTATTCATTTCAACCAAAACAAAACATTATGCATTTCAAAAAATATTTTGGATGATGGAAGAACATTGGACCAGGAGTCTAGAGATCAGGATTTCAGGCCCCAATTGTCTAGGCTTACTTGCTACCAAACTCTCCATTCCCTTCCACCTTTGATCCCTCATCCTAGCTGTGCTAAATATTCTGCAAGGTTTAGACATCAGTACATACCAACGTACACTCAAAGTACGTTAGCTATTATTACTACTACTATTCCCGAAAAGCATCATGCTATTTCTTATTTCTGAGTCTTAACATCTGCTGTTCCCTTTGCCTAGAATGCCCTCTGGTCTTTTCTCTTAGCTAACTCCAACACCCAAATTTTACTTCCACAGCCCCCATAGGCAGGCAGAGCTGCTCCCGTGGTAGCCTGTGCATGCAATCACACAGCATGGACAACTGTACTGATTTACTTGTCTATCTCTCCAATTAGATTGTCAGCTGCTTAGAGGTAGAAACCATGTCTTTGTATTCCCAAAGCATCAATACATAGTAAAAAAAAAACAAAAACTAAAAACATCTGTCAAAAGAATAAATGCATGTATGCATCTTTACTAAACTAAATGATTCTGGTATTCCTTCCACTCTAACATTCTAGGAACCAAGTTTGGGTACTTGGAAGAAATTGGTATTATTAGAAATTAGGAAGTCAGAAGGAAAAGCTGGTGGGGAACTGAGCACACTAAATAGTTCAATTAGAAACAGTTAATGGTCCAATAAAAAGGTCAGCAGTAAGATGAAATCACCTCTGTGAAAAGACTGCTGAAGTCAAGGGTGGTTGAGAAGTGTGTGTTTACCAGGATTTACTGCCACTGCTCCAAGTACCATCACTGTACTAAGTGCTGTTACAAGTAAATACTCAACTCAATCCGTTAAATGTTTTTGAAGTTTAGAGAAGGAAAGGGCTTATTTCCCAACCCAGTAATTCCACTCTTAGGTATACACCTAACAGAAATGCATCTATATATTCACCAGAAGACAAGTGCTAGGGTATTTATTCAGTGACACTATTTATAATAGCCCCAAATTGGAAACAACTCAACAGGCTTCAACAATAGAATGTAAATAAAACAGTAAGCAAAATGTGGTGTAGTCACACAAAGAACTACTACAGAGAAATGAAAATGAATGATCTGCAGGTACACTAATAATATATAGACATGATGCTGAGTGAAAGAAGCCAGACACAAGAGTACATGGTGAATGGTTAAGTGATATGAAGTACAAAGCCAGACAAAACCAATCTCTGCCATTAAAAATCAAGATAAGGTTACCTCTGGGGGACAGATAAGCAATGCCTCTGGGGGATAGGAGGTATCAGCATTAAGGGGACCTCTGGGAGTGCTGGTTGTAAAGTGAGCCCAGTTTATAAAAATTTATTGCACTATTCACTTATGACAAATGTACTTTTCTGTATGTTTATTATACTTCAATAAGGTTTTTTAAATTTTATTTTAAGGATCCTCTCCCCAAAAAAGGTTGGGAAATAATGGTATAAAAGAGATCAGGGATTCAAATCCAGGCCTCTCTGAACCCCAAATTGGTTTTTTTCCTTTTACCAAACTGCTACCTTTGAAATTCTGTAACACAGAAATGACTTCACTAAATAAAACAAAACATGATTAAAAGTGATATAACTAGCCATTAAATGGAGCTGTTTAAACAAAGACACCTAATTGGACTGATCTATGAAAAAACTAATTATGATCTTCATTCATCTTTTATCCTCTAACAAAAAAGTGTTAGAATTATAGTGGGGCGACCACAGAAGTTTGGAGGTTGAAAAACCTTAGGTATCACCTAGTTCAACAACTTCATTTCAGTATCAGGAAAATAAGGCCCAAAGAAATTTTAAAAATTGCCCAAAGTCACACAGCTGGTTGGCAATAGGGCTGCCAACTCAGTTTCAATCATTCATTTCTTAAATATTTATTGAGTAAATACAATATTCCCAGACTACTTTAGCTGCTGGGGAGAGACATTATATCCAGGTGAATGGAGACAGACAATAACCAAGTCAATCTTCTTTGAAAAAGATGATAAGTCTAGTAAGAGCAGTAATACAAAAACAGTAATCTGATAAATTAACTTTGTCCTATGGGTAGGACAGTCTGCCTAAGGTGAAATTTAAACAAGTCTTTTCTTTTTAACACAAACATACACGTCCAATGATGTGCTACCTCTAACATTTATTAAGTGCTTTCCATGTACCAGGGATTGTTCTCACTGCTTGACATGTACTAACTTAACTTCTCACTATAGCCCTGAGACACATACCATTAGATTCTCCATTTACAGAAGAGGATACACCCTCCTTCACCATCTCTGGGCGTAGCTTTACCCTGCTGAAAGTTCTATCAGTCTCAAACCTATACATATTTAGAATCTCCAGATGAAAAGGAGATTGTGTTCATTAGTTCTCAGCAAGTGTGTCACAGAATCATGTCAGGAAGCTTGTGAAAAACACAGATTTCTATTCCAGAGATTTTTAAGTATTTGATTTCCAGGCCAGTATTCTTTCTTAAAAACCTATTTGCTTCACAAGGAATCAAATAGATTAATCTCTCCACTACCTCAAATAAAGGACTCCTGTGCTCTGAGAAACTGAATGTAAGTGTGCATGCAAATACATCAACTGATGCTACCTTAGTCAATTCCACACATACAATGGATTACTATCACCTATGAGAGGGTCTCTTTTTTTCACAATTTTGTACATATATGGAAATAACATCCTTTAAAATATATTAAAGGCAAACATTATAAACATGCTTATGGAGGTACAGAAAAATATTCAAGACCTCAGGAATGAATTTAAGTTGGAGATTCAATCATTAAGAAATTCCCTATCTGAAATGAAACATACAATGGAGGGATTTAAAAGCAGATTAGATGTAATAGAAGAGACATAAATGGAATAGAAATTAGAGAAGAGGAATACCAAGAAGCTGAGGCACATAAAGAAAAAAGGATCTCTAAGAATGAAAGAATATTGAGAGAACTGTGTGACCAGTCCAAATGCAACAATATTCACATTATAGTGGTACCAGAAGAAGAAGAAGAGAGAAAAAGGGATAGAAACTGTCATTGAGGAGGTAATTGCTGAAAACTTCCCCAATCTGGGGAACAAGATAGTCTCTCAAGTCATGGAGATGCACAGATCTTCCAACACAAGGGACCCAAGAAAGACAACATAAAGATATATAATAATTAAAATGGCAAAGATCAAGGATAAAGACAGACTTTTAAAAGCAGCTAGAGAGAGAAAAAAGATCACATAAAAAAGGAAAGTCATCAGGCTATCATCAGACTTCTCAACAGAAACCTTACAGGACAAAGGAAGTGGCATGATATATTTAATGCAATGAAGCAGAAGGGCCTTGAACCAAGAATATTTTACCCGGCAAAGTTTTCATTTAAATTTGAAGGAGGGATTAAACAATTTTCAGATAAGCAAAAGCTGAGAGACTTTACCTCCCACAAACCACCTCTACAGGGCATTTTGGAGGGACTCCTATAGATGGAAGTATTCCTAAGGCTAAATAGATGTCTCTCAAGGGAAGACAAAGAGTACAGAATATGTTTCATAACATATAAACAATGGGGGAGGAAGAAAAAGGAGGAAAAAAAAAGAACCGTTAGGTTGTGTTTGTAATAGTATACGAAGTAAGTTAAACTAGACTGTTAGATACTTTGGTAACCACGAATCTAAAGCCTGCAATGACAGTAAGTACATACCTATCAATAATCACACTAAATGTAAATGGTCTGAATGCACCAATTAAAAGACACAGAGTTACTGAATGGATAAAAAAACAAGACCCATCTATATGCTGCCTACAAGAGACTCACTTCAAACCCACAGACATACACAGACTGAAAGTAAAGGGATGGAAAAAGATATTTCATGCAACTAATAGGGAGAAAAAAGCAGGAGTTGCAGTACTTGTATCAGACAAAATAGACTTCAAAACAAAGAAAGTCACAAGAGACAAAGAAGGACATTATATAATGATAAAAGGGTCAGTCCAACAAGATGATATCATTATTATAAATATCTATGCACCGAACACAGAATCACCTACATATGTGAAACAAATACTAACAGAATTAAAGGGGGAAATAGAATGCAATGCATTCATTTTAGGAGACTTCAACACACCACTCACTCTGAAGGTCAGATCAACCAGACATAAAATAAGTAGAGACAGAGGCACTGAACAACATATTAGAACACATGGACCTAACTGACATCTACAGAACACTCCATCCAAAAGCAACGGGATACACATTCTTAAGTGCACATGGAACATTTTCAAAAATTGATCATATATTAGGAAACAAAAAGAATCAGTAAATTCAAAAAGATTGAAATTGTACCAATCAGCTTCTCAGATCACAAAGGTATGAAACTAGAAATAAATTACACAAAGAAAACGAAAAAACCCACAAACACATGGAGGCTTAATAACATGCTCCTAAATAATCAATGGATCAATGACCAAATAAAAACAGAGATCAAGCAATCCATGGAGACAAATGACAAGAATAACTCAACAAAACAAAATCTGTGGGATGCAGCGAAGGCCATGCTAAGAGGGAAATATATTGCAATACAGGCCTACATCAGGAAAGAAGAACTATCCCAAATGAACAGTCTAAACTCACAATTAATGAAACTAGAAAAGGAAGAACAAATGAGACCCAAAGTCATTAGAAGGAGGGACATAATAAAGAATAAAGCAGAAATAAATAAAATTGAGAAGAATAAAACAACAGAAAGAATCAATGAAAGCAGGAGCTGGTTCTTTGAGAAAATAAACAAAATAGATAAACCTCTAGCCAGACTTATCAAGAAAAAAAGAGAGTCTACTTACATAAACAGAAACACAAATGAGAAAGGAAAAATCACTACGGACACCACAGAAATACAAAGAATTATGAGAGAATATTATGAAAAATTATATGCTAACAAACTGGATAACCTACAAGAAATGGGCAACTTTTGAGAAAAATACAACCTTCCAAGACTGACCCAGGAAGAAACAGAAAATCTGAATAGACCCATTACCAGCAACGAAATTGAACTGGTAATCAAAAACCTACCTAAGAGCAAAACTGCTGGACAAGATGGCTTCACCGCTGAATTTTATCAAACATTTAGTGAGCTAATACCCATCCTCCGTAAAGTTTTCCAAAAAAGAGGAGGGAATACTCCCAAACTCATTCTACAAGGCCAACATCACTCTAATACCAAAACCAGGCAGAGACACCACAAAAAAAGAAAATTACAGACCAATATCCCTGATGAACATAGATGCAAAAATACTCAACAAAATATTAGCGAACAGAATTCAAAACTACATCAAAAAGATCATCCATCATGACCAAGTAGGATTCATCCCAGGGATGCAAGGATGGTTCAACATTCAAAAATCCATCAACATCATCCACTACATCAACAAAAAAGACAAAAACCACATGATTATCTCCATAGATGCTGAAAAAACATTCAACAGAATTCAACATCCCTTCATGATTAAAACTCTCAACAAAATGTGTACAGAGGGCAAGTACCTCAACATAATAAAGGCCATATATGACAAAAACACAGCCAACATTATACTTAACAGTGAGAAGCTGAAAGCTTTTCCTTTAAGATTGGGAACAAGACAAGGATGCCCACTCTCCCCACTTCTATTCAACATAGTACTGGAGGTCCTAGCCATGGCAATCAGACAACACAAAGAAATAAAAGGCATCCAGATCGGCAAGGAAGAACTCAAACTGTCCCTGTTTGCAGATGACATGATATTGTACATAAAAAACCCTAAAGAATCCACTCCAAAACTATTAGATCTAATATCTGAATTCAGCAAAGTTGCGGGATACAAAATGAATACACAGAAATCCATTGCATTCCTATACACTAATGATGAACTAGCTGCAAAAGAAATCAGGAAAACAATTCCATTCACAATCGCATCCAAACAAATAAAATACCTTGGGATAAACCTAACCAAGGAAATAAAAGACCTATACCCTGAAAACTACAAGACACTTTTAAGAGAAATTAAAGAGGACACTAACAAATGGAAATTCATCCAATGCTCTTGGCTAGGAAGAATTAATATTGTCAAAATGGCCATCCTGCCTAAAGCAATCAACAGATTCAATGCAATCCCTATCACAATACCTACAGCATTCTTCAATGAACTAGAGCAAATAGTTCTAAAATTTATATGGAACCACAAAACACCACGAATAGCCAAAGCAATCCTGAGAAGGAACAATAAACCAGCGGGAATTACGCTCCTTCACTTCAAGCTCTACTACAAAGCCACAGTACTCAAGACAATTTGGTACTGGCACAAGAACAAACCCATACACCAGTGGAACAGAATAGAGAGCCCAGACATAAACCCAAGCATATATGGTCAATTAATATATGATAAAGGAGCCATGGATATACAGTGGGGAAATGACAGCCTCTTCAACAGTTGGGTGTTGGCAAAACTGGACAGCTACATGTAAGAGAATGAAACTGGATTACTGTCTAACCCATACACAAAAGTAAACTCAAAATGGATCAAAGACCTGAGTGCAAGCCACGAAACCATAAAACTCTTAGAAAAAAACATAGGCAAAAATCTCTTGGACATAAACATGAGCAACTTCTTCATGAACATATCTCCCTGGGCAAGGGAAACAAAAGCAAAAATGAACAAATGGCACTATATCAAACTAAAAAGTTTCTGTACAGCAAAGAATACAATCAGTAGAACAAAAAGACATCCTACGGTATGGGAGAATATATTCATAAATGACATATCCGATAAGGGGTTGACATCCAAATTATATAAAGAGCCCACGAACCTCAACAAACAAAAAGCAAATAAGCCAATTAAAAAATGGGCAGAGGATCTGAACAGACACTTCTCCAAAGAAGAAAATCAGATGGCCAACAGGCACATGAAAAAATGTTCCACATCACTAGTCATCAGAGAAATGCAAATTAAAACCACAATGAGATGTCACCTCACACCAGTGAGGATGGTCAACATCCAAAAGACAAACAACAAATGTTAGCCAGGATGTGAAGAAAGGGGAACCCTCCTACACTGCTGGTGGGAATGTAAATTAGTAGAGCCATTGTGGAAAGCAGTATGGAGGTTCCTCAAAAAACTCAAAATAGAGGATTAAAGATGGCGGCCTGAGAGGTGAGACAGAGGCTTCCTCCTAAAACCGCAAATAATATGAAAATAAAGCTACTACAACTACTCTTGAAAGAGCAACGGGAAAGAGAACTACAATAAACTGCATACACCTGGAGACAAGAGCAGCCCTCACAGAAAACGGTAATGTACTAAAGCTGTGGTCCTGCGGGATCCAAGCCCTTCCCCCACCCCAGCTCACCGGCAGGAGGAACAGGAACAGAGCAGAGAGGGAGTGGGGAACTGGGACTGCTGAATACCTAACTCTGGAGATCTACTCTGGGAGCACAAACCTACATTTCATGGTGCTTGCATGATACTCTTGTAATTAGGAGCTTGGAAAGCTAAGACAGGCGGAGTTCCTGGAGAGACTAAGATTCCGGCTGCCTGTGAGATCAGGGATCCATACCCAGCTGTTCTGGGACGGGGGAGGGGCCGGCAGTCTGAGAGACTTCCTGGCAGGGAGGACCTTGGAAGGAGGCCTGCTGAGGGGGCAAGGAATGCACTGAGCTTGCTGCTCGGGAGAAAGGACAGGTGGACAGGATTGTCTGGGTGTACTCTGCCCAGCAGATTGGGAGTTTTCTGATCTTCAAGTGTGCCAGCTCCCTGGCTGCCTGCACGGCTCCAGGAACCCCTTCTGTGACAGGCAGACTAGTGCACCTTTCACCTGGCCAGCCCCACCGGGCTTGCAAACCTGGAAACCCTTCCCTGGTGTTGGGCCAGCCGGAGGGAGGATCTGTCTACAGCAACATAAAAGGCAAAGCACAGAGGCTTATACCTGTGTGCTCTGCCCACCGGTTCAGACAGTGGAGACAGGCATAGCAGCCAGGAACCAGGAAACAGCCCTTTCCTCCCCCGAGGCACCAATACCACTCCCTACAATCCCTGACATTGCTTCAGGGGCTGAGCAGCTCCAGAGAGTAGAGCTTCTCGGCACTAGAGGGCTCCATACACAAATATGAAACGCCAAAGGAACCTGGTCCAGAGTAAAATTATGAATACAACTCCTGAGAAAGATTTTAATGATAGGGACCTTATGACTCTCCCTGAAAGAGAGTTCAAAATAAAAATCATCACATGCTCATGGAGGTACGGAAAGATATTCAAGAACTCAGGAATGAATTCTGGTCAGAGATCCAATCCTTGAGGAACACAATGGAGGGTGTTAAAAGCAGATTGGATACGGTGGAGGAGAGGATAAAGGAAATAAAAACTAGAGAAGAGGAATACAAAGAAGCTGAGGTACTGAGAGAAAACGGATCTCTAGGAATGAAAGAATATTGAGAGAACTGTGTGACCAATCCAAACAGAACAATATTCGCATTATAGGAGTACCAGAGGAAGAAGAGAGAGAAAAAGGGATAGAAAGTGTCTTTGAAGAAATAATTGCTGAAAACTTTCCCACAGTGGGGAAGGAAATAGTCTCGCAGTCCATGGAAGCCCACAGAACTCCCAACACAAGGAACCCAAGGACGACAACACCAAGACACATAATAATCAAGATGGCAAAGGTCAAAGATAAAGACAGAGTATTAAAGGCAGCTAGAGAGAGAAAAAAGATCACCTACAAAGGAAAACCCATCAGACTATCATCAGACTTCTCACAGAAACCTTACAGGCCAGAAGAGAATGGCATGATATATTTAACGTAATGAAACAGAAGGACCTCGAACCAAGAATATTGTATCCAGCACGATTATCATTTAAATATGACGGAGGGATTAAACAATTTCCAGACAAAGGAAAGTTGAAAGAGTTTGCCTCTCATAAACCACCACTACAGGATATCTTAAACGGACTGCTCTAGAGGGAAGAACCCCAAAGGCTAAAAATATGTCACCAGAGAAAATAAAATCATAGCAAAGAAAGCAGACCATCCAAATACTAACTAAAGGCAAAGAATGAAACACCCAATATATAAAGAATGGAGGAGGAAGAATAGGAAGGGAGAAATAAAGAAACATCAGACGGCGTTCACAATAACTTAACAAGAAAGTTAAGTTAGATTCTTAGATAGTAAAGAGGCAACCTTTGAACCTTTGGTAACCACGAATCTAAAGCCAGCAATGGCAATAAGTATATATCTATCAATAATCACCCTAAATGTAAATGGACTGAATGCACCAATCAAAAGACACAGAGTAACCGAGTGGATAAAAAAGCAAGACCCATCTATATACTGCTTACAAGAGACTCACCTCAAACCCAAAGATATACACAGACTAAAAGTGAAGGGATGGAAAAAGATATTTCATGCAAACAACAAAGAGAAAAAAGCAGGTGTTGCAGTACTTGTGTCAGACGAAATAGACTTCAAAACGAAGGAAGTAGCAAGAGATAAAGAAGGACATTACATAATGATAAAGGGGTCAGTCCAACAAGAAGATATAACCATTATAAACATATACGCACCCAACACAGGAGCGCCAACATATGTGAAACAAATACTAACAGAATTGAAGGAGGAAATAGACAACAATGCATTCATTTTAGGAGACTTCCACACACACTCACTCCAAAGGACAGAACAACCAGACAGAGAATAAGTAAAGACACAGAGGCACTGAACAACACACTAGAACAGATGGACCTAACAGATATCTACAGAACTCTGCACCCAAAAGCAACAGGATACACATTCTTCTCAAGTGCACATGGAACATTTTCCAGAATAGACCACATACTAGGCCACAAAAAGAACCTCAGTAATTTCAAAAATATTGAAATCCTACCAACCAACTTCTCAGATCACAAAGGTATAAAACTAGAAATAAATTTTAGAAAGAAATCAAAAAGGCTCACAAATACATGGAGACTTAACAACATTCTCCTAATGAATCAATGGGTTAACGACCAAATCAAAACAGAAATCAAAGAATATATGGAGACTAATGACAACAACAACACAAAGCAACAACATCTGTGGGACACAGCAAAGGCAGTTCTAAGAGGAAAGTATATTGCAATCCAGGCCTATTTAAAGAAGGAAGAGCATTCCCAAATGAACAGTCTAAAGACACAATTATTGAAATTGGAAAAAGAAGAACAAAGGAGGCCCAAAGTCACCAGAAGGAGAGACATAATAAAGATCAGAGAAGAAATAAATAAAATTGAGAAGAATAAAACAAAAGAAAAAATCAATAAAACCAAGAGATGGTTCTTTGAAAAAATAAACAAAATAGATAAAACCCTAGCCAGACTCATTAAGAGAAAAAGAGAATCTACACACACAAACAGAATCACAAATGAGAAAGGAAAAATAACGACGGACCCCACAGAAATACAAAGAATTATAAGAGAATATTATGAGCATCTGTATGCTAACAAGCTGCAAAACCTAGAAGAAATGGACAACTTCTTCTTAGAAAAATACAACCTTCCAAGACTGACCAAGCAGGAAACAGAAAAACTACACAGACCAATCACCAGCAACGAAATTGAATCGGTAATCAAATAACTACCCAAGAACAAAACCCCCAGACCTGATGGATTCACCTCTGAATTCTACCAGACATATAGAGAAGAAATAACACCCATTCTTCTTAAAGTTTTCCAAAAAATAGAAGAGGAGGAAATACTTCCAAACTCTTTCTATGAAGCCAGCATCACTCTAATACCAAAACCGGGCAAAGACCTCACCAAAAAAGAAAATTACAGACCTATATCCCTGATGAACATAGATGCAAAAATACTCAACAAAATATTAGCAAACCAAATTCAAAAATATATCAAGAGGATCATACACCATGATCAAGTGGGATTCATCCCAGGGATGCAAGGATGGTACAACATTTGAAAATCCATCAACATCATCCACCACATCAACAAAAAGAACAACAAAAACCACATGATCATCTCCATAGATGCTGAAAAAGCATTTGACAAAATTCAGCATCCATTCATGATTAAAACTGTCAACAAAATGGGTATAGATGGCAAGTACCTCAACGTCATAAAGGCCATATATGACAAACCCACAGCTAACATCATACTTAACAGCAAGAAGCTGAAAGCTTTTCATCTAAGTTCGGGAACACGACATGGATGCCCACTCTCTCCCCTGTTATTCAACATAGTACTGGAGGTCCTAGCCATGGCAATCAGACAAAACAAAGATATACAAGGCATCAAGATTGGTAAAGAAGAAGTCAAATTGTCACTATTTGCAGATGACATGATACTGTACATTAAAAACCCTAAAGACTCCACTCCCAAACTACCAGAACTAATATCTGAATTCAGCAAAGTTGCAGGATACAAAATTAACACACAGAAATCTGTTGCTTTCCTATACACTAATGATGAACTAACAGAAAGAGAAATCAGAAAAACAATTCCATTCACAATTGCATCCAAAAGAATAAAATACCTAGGAATAAACCTAACCAAGGAAGTGAAAGACCTGTACTTTGAAAACTACAAGACACTCCTAGGAGAAATTAAAGAGGACACTAACAAATGGAAATGAATCACATGCTCTTGGCTAGGAAGAATAAATATTGTCAAAATGGCTATACTACCTAAAGCAATCTACAGAGTCAATGCAATCCCTATCAAACTACCAACAGCTTTCTTCAATGAACTGGAACAAATAACTCAAAAATTAATATGGAACCACAAAAACCCCGAATAGCCAAAGCAATTCTGAGAAGGAGGAATCAAACAGGGGGAATTACGCTCCCGGACTTCAAACTCTACTACAAAGCCACAGTAATCAAGACAATTTGGGATTGGCACAAAAACAAACCCACAGACCAGAGGAACAGAATAGAAAATCCAAACATTAACCCAAACATTTACAGCCAATTAATATTTGATAAAGGAGCCTTGGATATACAATGGGGAGATGACAGCCTCTTCAGCAGCTGGTGTTGGAAAAACTGGACAGCTACATGTAAGAGAATGAAACTGGACTACTGTCTAGCCCCATACACAAAGGTAAACTCAAGGTGGATCAAAGACCTGAATGTAAATCATGAAACCATAAAACTCTTAGAAAAAAACATAGGCAAAAATCTCTTGGACATAAACATGAGCGACTTCTTCATGAACATATCTCCCCGGGCAAGGAAAACAAAAGCAAAAATGAACAAGTGGGACTATATCAAGTTGAAAAGCTTCTGTACAGCAAAGGACACCATCAGTAGAACAAAAAGACATCCTACAGTATGGGAAAATATATTCATAAATGATACATCTGAGAAGGGGTTGACATCCAAAATATATAAAGAACTCACGCACCTTAACAAACAAAAAGCAAATAATCCAATTAAGAAATGGGCAGAGGACATGAACAGACACTTCTCTAAAGAAGAAATTCAGATGACCAACAGGCACATGAAAAGATGCTCCACATCGCTGGTCATCAGAGAAATGCAGATTAAAACCACAATGAGATATCACCTCACACCAGTGAGGATGGCCAATATCCAAAACACAAACAACAACAAATGTTGGTGAGGATGTGGATAAAAGGGAACCCTCCTACATTGCTGGTGGGAATGCAATTTAGTTCAACCATTGTGGAAAGCAGTATGGACGTTCCTCAAAAAACTCAAAATAGAAATACCATTTGACCCAGGAATCCCACTCCTAGGAATTTACCCTAAGAATGCAGCAGCCCAGTTTCAAAAAGACAGATGCACCCCTATGTTTATTGCAGCACTATTTACAATAGCCAAGAAATGGAAGCAGCCTAAGTGTCCTTCAGTAGATGAATGGATTAAGAAGTTGTGGTACATATACACAATGGAATATTATTCAGCCATAAGAAAACAAATCCTACCATTTGCAACAACATAGATGGAGTTAGAGGGTATTATGCTCAGTGAAATAAGCCAAGCTGAAAAAGACAAGTATCAAATGATTTCACTCATATGTGGAGTAAAAGAACAAAGAAAAAAACTGAAGGAACAAAACAGCAGCGGACTCACAGAACCCAAGAACGGACTAATAGTTACCAAAGGGAAGGGGACTGGGGAAGATGGGTGGGAAGGGAGGGATAAGAGGGTAAAAGGGGTATTACGATTACCTTACTACGTAAGGTAGCGGGGGCATGGGGAGGGCTGTACAACTCAGAGAAGACAAGTAGTGACTCTATAGCATCTCACTACGCTGATGGACTGTGACTGTACTGGGGTTGGTGGGGGGGACCTGATGAAGGGGGTAGTTTAATCACCATAATATTGCACATGTAACTGTAGGTTAATGATACCAAAATAAATTGTAAAAAAAAAAAAAAAACTCAAAATAGAAATACCTTTTGACCCAGGAATTCCACTCTTAGGAATTTACCCTAAGAATGCAGGAGCCCAGTTTGAAAAAAGACATATGCACCACTATGTTTATCACAACATTTACAATAGCCAAGAAATGGAAGCAACCTAAGTATTCTTCTGTAGATGAATGGGTAAAGAAGATGTGGTATATTTACACAATGGAATATTATTCAGCCATAAGAAGAAAACAAATCCTACCATTTACAACAACATGGATGGAGCTAGAGGGTATTATGCTCAGTGAAATAAGCTAGGCGGAGAAAGACAAGTATCAAATGATTTCACTTATCTGTGAAGTATAAGAACAAAGAAAAAACTGAAGGAACAAAACAGCAGCAGACTCAGAGAACCCAAGAATGGACTAACAGTTACCAAAGGGAAAGGGACTGGGGAAGATGGGTGCGAAGGAAGGGAGGGATAAGGAGGGAAAAGGGCTATTACAATAGCACATATAATGTAGTGGGGGTGGGGGTGGGGAGGAGAGAATACAAGGAAGGCAGTATAACACAGAGAAGACAAGTAGTGATTGTATAACATCCTATTATGCTGATGGACAGTGACTGCATTGGGGTATGTGGTGGGGACTTGATAATAGGGGGAGTCTAGTAACCATAATGTTGCTCATGTAATTGTATATTAATAATAGCAAAAAAAAAAACCCTTTCTGTTTCCTCAGCATATTCTTGGTTCACAGAGAGAGGCTACACCTCCCCAGTTTGCAAAGTGTTTTTTTTTTAGCAATAAAATTCTCATTGATTAAAAAAATATATATATATATATATATTAAAGGCAAATTACCACTGAAATTGCCAATCACGCTTTTGACAATAAACCAATGAAAAGAAAACCCAACCCCCATGAAGAGAAAAAGTACATGATCCTTCAACAAGGTCCCGGTGTGTAACTAAAGTAAGTTCAATGTAACTTCAGTTTCCTCAACTGTAAAGCAGATATACTACTAATACCTATTCCATAAGGTTACTTTAAGAATGAATGAGGTATTTCAAAAGAGCTTAGAAAATTGACTCATACATTATAAAGGCTCAGTAAATGCGAGCTATCATTCTTCTGACAAATAATAAGAAAGCATTTACGCTATCATAAATTATGTTAATGAAACTTCCCTGAACATCGAAATAGCACACGCCATGTTCTCTTTCTGTACAATTTAGACATAGAATTTTAAATTGGGTACTGATAAATTCACAACTATGTGTTATATGCCTGCTATGAATCACACTCAGCTAGAATCTGAGGATAGGATGAACAAAAGGCAAGATTCTTTTCACTATGAAACACAGAGCCTACAAGCAAAAATAATTATTATTAAACATCTAATCATAAAATGTAGAATAAGTTGTGACATGTACTGTGATGGACAATAAACATATGATTAAAGATAATGGGGAAGCATAAACAATATAATAAAATGGGGACAGAGAATTTGAGAAAGCTTTCTCTGAGGAAGCAATACTTAACCTTAATACTGAAGGATGAGCAGTTGTTAGCCAGACATGTGGATGTAAAAACACTCCAGGCAAAGGAAATAGCCATGACTAAAGGCTCAGAAGCTGTAGAGAGCCCAGTCTGTTGAAGGCAATGAAATAACACCATGGTGATTGCAGCTCACTGAACAAGGAAAAGAATGTCCTAAGGGAAGTCAGACAGGCCACTGGAGGCTCTAGAAAGGACTGGGAATTTTATTCTTAGTACAATGGGAAACAAATGAATTTTTTAAAATGGGCACGGCATAGTAAACTTTGCATTTTTAAGAGTTCTCTTTTGCAAGTCTGTGAAAAATATATTGGAAACAGAAATAAGAAACAAAGTCCTGTTAGGTGGTCTATCCCCTATTCCAGACGAGAGATGATCGGGGCTTAGGCTACAGTAGTGACAGTACAGATGAAAAGAAATGGACCATTAGAACCTGAATTGATATAACTTAAGTTTTGTAATAGGTTTGAATTTAACTTCTATTTCCAAAGTCTTCAAAGAAGCAAAATAATTAAAATCTTTATCCACAACTAACCTGGGCAGGTCTCCTCATAAAAGTTCAAGAGTCAACTCTGACCACAATGAGATACCACTTTACACCCTCTAGGGTGGCTACATACAAAATGACAAACAAAAATAAGTGCTGGCCAGGATGTGGAGAAAAGTGGAAACTCATACATTGCTGGTGGGGATGTAAAATGGTACAGCTGCTATAGAAAACAGTCTGGCAGTTACTAAAAATGTTAAATATATAGAGTTAACACAGGCAAAAAATCATTCCTATGTATATACTCAAGAGGAATGAAAACATATTTCTACACCAAAACTGGTACATCAATGTTCATAGCACCATTATTCATAATTGCCAAAAAGTGGAAACAACACAAATGTCCATCAACTGATTTGGGGTAAGTAAATATAATATATCCATCCAGTGGAATATTATTCTGCCAAAGGGAATGAAGGTCTGATATTCCTATGCTACATGCTACAATTCAGATGAATCTTGAAAATACTATGCTAAATAAGAGCCAGTCACAAAACACCACATACTGTATGTCCATTATATGAAAAGTCCAGAATAAGCAAGTCTATAGAGACAGAAAGTAGACTGGAAATTGCCTAGGGCTAGGGTAGGGATAGGGAATGACAGCGAATGGGTAGGAAGTTTCTTCTGGAGATGATAAAAATGTCCTACACTTAAAGGTTGTTGTGATGGTTGCAAAACTGAATGAATGTATTTAAACCACTGAATTCTATACTTTAAATGGGTGAACTTTGTATGCGAATCATCTCTTTCTTTTTTTAAGAGACAACTGTAAATGTGATATTTTCCTTTAACAGCAAATACATCTTAATTTCCCAAATACTCTTCAGAGGACATGAAGAGATCTGTCTCTTTGCAAAGCATGTTCCTGAGCAGCTTTTAATACATTAACTATTTTACATGAAGTAGAACTTTAATTTTAGGCATTAATTTTTAAACAGTAGTGTTTATTTACTTTCAAAATAACAGAAAATCCATTAAAAGGTTAGAATGCACCTGAGGAGCAAAATTATCCCGGCCCAACAGAATATGAGATGTGCAACAACAATTCTGCTAAAACACAAGTTCCAACAATTGAATCCAACCTCTAGGCTCAACATAAATACTCAGGGGTAGAGTTTGGAATTGAGAAAGATGAAGTCAATCTGGTGCCAAGTCTCATAAAGGCAGCTTTGTTTAGCAGAAAGGGCAGTCAGAAGACTTAGCACATACTCCGGCTCTCATTTAGCCATGTGACCCTGGGCAAATTACTCTAAGCTAATCTAACTTTCATACACTTTCAAAAAGAGATCCTGTCTGTTCTTCCTATTTCAGAGTGCAGTTTTGAGAAGCATATGAGATAATGTCTGTGAAAGTGCTACATACAAATTTAAGGCATTTAGAATTATTTAGAAGGATATATTCTACTTGTTAATAGTTCACATACTTCCACTTCAAAACTGGAAATTACAAGAAATGAATCATTTCTTCAAAACAAACAAAGAGTCATTATATGGAACTCTTCAAGTCACTTGACGATATTAGGTTAATATTTTGTCTTTAAATTGCAGTTTCAAACTTGCATCGTCTTCTGTAACTCAATCCCCCTTTTTTCCTAGCTCCCATGGTGTTTCTGCACTAACAACCCAGAAATTAACAGCAAGGGACAGAACTATATATAGATTAAATATAGAACAGAAGTTGCAAAGAATGGAGAGGGATGGTCAAGGGAGAATGAGAGCAGAAGAAAACATTTTGTTGCTTACATGATCCAACAAATTTTCTATTGAAACCAGCTCCCAAGCAGGCAGTACATACAGATGTACTGGTCTCTTCATAAACTACCTTCTCTTTTTCAGAAAAGAACCTCCACTCCAAAGATAAACAAATACAAAAAAGGTGAATTTTCAACACACACATACACACAATTTCCTCATTGATAAATTGAAGAAAGTAAACAAGATAGTTTCAGAGAGCCTTTTCAGCTCTAACATTCCACAATCTATGATTCAGATCCTCTCATTCTTTGATTCCTCATAGAAGATCTGTAAAAAAGAGTGGGAATAAAGAAATAATACTTTGGTTCAGGCTGTTGAGTTTTGGGTTAGCTCTAAGATTAAAGGAAATAAAAAACAGGTTTAAAAGAGTAAAGGAAAATCAAATAGAGGACAATATAATGAGTTCATAAGGATGAAAAACTTACATTACTTGTAGTGAAACAAAATACAAATACCGTATTTAGAAGATACCACTTAACAAGTGAAGATGGTAAACAAAAATACACAGTATAACAAGAAACAATAATTATTGTGGATATGTGGTGACTAATATTATCAACAGAACTTTGTTGCCATTTTTAATCTCAAATTGGCTAGCCTGAAATTCCTTCAAGCTTTAAAATTCTTTAGCATCAATAAGCACACGTCAGGTTTAAATACAGTTAAGAAATAGTAGCACATTAAAATCACATACTGATACACTATAGTTGCTGCCTACTCAGTATTTCTTCTAGATGACTAAAGGGGATTTCAAATCTCACATTCTAAGCCAGCACCCAAGATGTCCCCCATGTTAGCATCTCTCCCTTGCCTTACCAACCTCAGTGTTAGCTCAGTTAAAATACCGAAATTATCCTTGATTCCTCCTTTTTCTTCACTCCCACATTTAATCCATCATGAGGTCCTGCTGGCTTGACTTCCAAAATACAGCCGGAATCCATCTACTCTTCTCCATTTCTGCTACTACCACCATCATGCTTCAAGCCAACATCCTGTCTCACCTAGAATATTCTAATAGGTTCCTGTCCTTCCAGTCTGTCTTCTCACAATCCACTCTCCAATCCAGAGTGACCTTTTTAAAATCACTACTCTCTGCCTCCTTTTGAAACACCCCAAAGGCTGCCCACTTTCTAGTGGATTTTATAAAAATAAAATCTAAATTTTCTATCCATCTCTATGATCTGGTCCCTTGGCCTACTGACCTCATCCCATTTCACTTTTCCCTTATTCCTTATGCTCTAATTGCACTGTCCTTCTTTCAGTCTTTAAAAAGGGGGTGGGGGGAGGAGGGAGAAAAGCTTATTCTACCTTTTGGGTCTCTGCACTAGCTTGTTTCCTCTACTTGAAACACTCCTCCCCTGGTCTTTGCTGGTTCCTTATCATTCGAGCCTCACCTCAAACATGCTCTCCTTAGAGAGGCTTTCCTTTACCACTGTATCTATAGAATCTGAGGGTGGGCAGATTGGGGCAAACAGGAAGAGCAGAGAGGATTTTTAGGTAAGTGAAACTACTCTGTAGGATACCACAGTGACTGATATATGACATTATACATTGGTACAAACCCACAGAACATACAACATCAAGTGTGAACTGTAATGTAAACCACAGACTTTGGTTAATTATGATGTATCAATACAGGTTCATTGATTATAATAAATGTCCCCACTCTGGTGTGGGATGTTGATAGTAAGGGAAGCTATGCATGTGTGAAGATGGGATATGTGGGAAATTTCTGTACTTTCCTCTCAATTTTGCTGTGAACCTAAAACTGCTCTTAAGAAGCCTTAATTAAAAGTAAAAATGAAAAGAAATCATCTCACTACACCATTATCTTTTTCCTCATAGCACTTATCACTGCTGTAATTACCTTAGTCATTTGAGTTTCAGGAGTTCTTTGTCTGGGTCTTCTCCACTTCTGCACAGGCACCATGCAGGCAAGAATTGTGGCTCTTATTCACCATATTCCTAGCACTTAAAAAGGCACCTGGCCAGAGCAAGCAAACAGGGCCACTGTGTTCCACCCTGCAGGCTGGGCACAGCACAACTCAAGATGGATCATTTACATGGATTATTATTTGATGGAATCTCTTGGAGATTTGCAAAATGATAGCCCTGAATCTGAAAAAAACATTGCTACAATACTTCTATGAGTAAAAAGTTTAACAGTTCTAGACATGCTACTGGGACAATATGCTACTGAGGCAGTTAAAATGTACCAGGTTTCTCCTCCCTGGCACTACTGACACATTTCAGGAGATGCTTCTGGGTGGTGGGGGGGTGTTTAGCAGAATCCACAGCCTCTACCCCTAGATGGTAGTAATACACCTTCCCCTAGTTTTAACAATCAAAAATATCTCCAGACACTGCAAAGTATTTCCTGAGGGTCAAAACTGCCCCAAATTATAAACCACTGGAATATGTTGAAAATAACAAAAAATTAGAGTTGTAAGATCTGGATCTCAGTTACTGCACTTACTAGTAGGCTCTCAGTCACATATGCTTTCACGGTCTTTCTCATCTGTAACACATGAGGCTCAAAATACCATAGACTAGTCAGTTCAACTGTACACAATAAATAATATCATCTGAGGAAACTTCTGGATATTTACACAGCTAAGTTTGTTTCTGTGTTTTTAACCCAAAGCTCATTATCAGAATTCAGGACAACAGATAGGACAGAAAAGCAAATATCAAATCTAAACATTGAAACATTTTTCACATAAATTCTCACATTATACTTTCCTTATGTATATTACATAAATTATATACACAATGTTATTGTTATATTCTTTTTCAGAGAAATTGATGCACAGAAAAGTTTTGCACATAGTCAGGAGTTAGATAACCTAGTCAGGAGTTAGAAGAACCTAGCCCTTCCAACTGTCAGTCCAGTGGTATAAACAGAAAATTCTCCAGCATCAGACTCAGCATTGAGAATTTATTACATGAAGTACAATAAACTATGTAAAGATACTGGGATGGGCAATGCTTTTCTCATTTAGAAATTGTGGCAGATTCTACATTAAAGTCCTCAATGATTCACTCACTCCTTCCCTACAGAAGAACATAATCCCCATCCCATTGTTTTTGCACCTGGCTACATGACTGCTTTGGAATGTAAGATGTGAGATGTATCACATATGAGCAGAAATTTTAAATGCAAATGTGTGATCTGGCATGTTCTCTGGGATTCTTGAAATTTGCCACAAGAACATGTCTCAGAGAGCCTCCTCAGCCTGAAGCCCAGAATGAGAAGCTATGTATAGCTGACCTGCAGAAGACTGGCAACCTAAAACAGTCACACTCGACGTACAGCCTTCATGTAATGTGTATGATTACTGCTGTAAGTCATTGAGCTTTTGGGTATTTTTTTAGTTCCTGCAGCAAAAGCTGACTAACAGAGAAATATCGTTTTTGTTACACTAACATTAAAATATGTACATAATTCTCAATTTCAGTACACATGATGTTTGTAAATTGGAATAGATATTATTTTATCTTGTTTTAAAATATGCATAAATTTTTAGAGATAAAAAATTACTAGAACATCTGTCTACACTGAAGACAGTCATTTTGTAATTCATAATTCACATTCTGATATGTAAATACCATGACAGTAAGCATGGCATAGATTCCAAGTATAAATTCATAGAATTCAGGAAAGATTCTCCACAAATCTAGAAAGTTAGAAAACTATAGGCCTTGATGTCCTCCAATTTAGTCCTAACAAGTACTCCTTTTCTAGTTTAAAAATACCTTAAAAATAAATAAATACATCAGTAGACTGCAAAATGTACTCACTTGAAGAAATAAGCAAAAAAACTAAAGGTATTATATAATTCTAATTTTGTTATTACTGTACATGGAAAACCAAAAACTTTCACAACAATTTCAGCACGTAAGAAACACACTTCAAAAAAAGTTCATTTGTTTCAAAGATTTTTTCCGTGACAGAGAAGAAACTGCTTACTATACCTACCTTGATTGAATACTATCACCTACTATTCATTACTGTATCTACTCCAATGCCTGGCTCCTGTTCCCACCTCTCCACCAAAAAGCTCTTGTTAAGTTCACAAGTGAACACTGTTGCCAGACCCAATGGTCACTTTTCTGTCCTTCTCATCCGTGACCTCTTTAAGCAGCACTAGACACAAATCACTGCTACCTCCCCTCCTACAAGCGCTTTCTTGGTTTTGTGATATTACACTTTCCTGGTTTGTCCCATCTCACATGCTTCTCTTTTTAGCTTCCTGTATTTACTCTCCTTGAAATGCACTGTGAATGCTGGCATTCAACAGGTGGGGTCCAAGGGCCCTCCTCTTTTTCCTCTCTTCATTTTTCCCCTCTATAGTAACCTTAACCATTTCAACTGTTTTAAAAATCACCTATATTGAGGTTACTTTCTAAATAATTATCTCCAGCACAGACCTCTCTTTGGAATTCTACTCACACCCAACTACCTTCTTGGCATACCCACTAAGACACCTACCAGGCGTTTCATATTTACCATGGCTTTCCCCATCTCAGAATACAGTATCATATATTCCCATCAATCCAATTACTCACACCATACCTAAGTCATTCCCGTCACTTCCTTCTCCCTTAGCCCATCACATCCAATCCACCAGCAAATTCTGTCAATAGTACCTCCAAAGCACAGATCAAATTTATCCACTTCTTGCCAACTTCACTGTCACCAACTACTCACATCAATTTCTACAGCAGCCTTCTAACTCATCTCCTAGTTTCTCTTCACCCCAACTGCTCACATAACCTACTGCTTTCACTTAAGAGCCAAAAAGTAATCTTTTTAGAATGGAAACAATGTCTTAACACTCACCAGCTTAAAAACCTTCCAATGGCCTCCAATGCACTTTCTCAATATCATGGTCTCCAGGGGTCCTTTCCTACATTTGTTTAAACCTCCTCTCTTGCTTATTAAATATGCCAAGTTCTTTTCAGATTCAGGGCCTTGAACATACTAATCTGGTGGCTTGCAATGCCTATGTGCTTGAACATTCCCTGCTCTCCTCTTCCCTCACTTCATTCAGCCATTACTAGGCATTAAGTCACACAGTCACCTCTAGAAACTGCCAAAGATATTACCTCCTTTATTACCACCAGTTTTTATATTGGAATGAGTATATTTCAGAATAGTTCAATGTACACATTCTGAAAACCCTTGAGAACATTTCTTAATGTCAAAAAAGTTGATAAAAATATAGAATCATACCTTAACTGGAAAGGAACACAGAGATCACCTGCTGTCCTTATTACATATGACAAAAACAAATCCAGGGAAATTAAATGAGGCTAGATGATAGGTCTTCTGACCCTACGTTCAATAACCTAGTCAACTCTCTTCCAATTCTGCTTATTTCTACCTCCTTAGATAACCCCAAGTCACATGGGGAAAAAAAAACCTTAAAATTCATGGAATGACAAAGGACCCAAAATATAGTCAAAGTAGTCAAGAATGAACAACAAAGATGAAGGCATCACACCTCCTGATTCAGAACATATTACAAAGTGACAGTAATGGAAACAGTGTGGCACACAGCTCTATAGACCAAAAGAACAGAACAGAGGCAGGAAATAAACCCACATAGTCAAATGATTTTGGTAAGAGTGCCAAGACTACACATTGGGGAAAGGACAGTCTCATCAACAAATGGTGCTGGGAAAACTCAGTATCTAATGCAAAAAATGAAATTGGATGCTTATCTTATACCATATACAAAATTCAATTCAAAATGATTTTACTCAAAAAGAACTTAAATGTAAGATGTGAAACTATAAATCTCCTAGAAGAAAACTTAAAGGAAAAGCTTCATACCCTTGGTCTTAGAAATAATTTCTTGGATATAACACCAAAAACTCAAATGAAAGCAAAATTAGACAAATGGAACTACACACTAAAAAGTTCCTGCACAGCGAAGAAAACAATAAATAGAGTGAAAAGATAATCTACAGAACAGGAGAAAATATTTGCAAACCATGTATCTGATAAGGGATTAATATCCACAAAAATGTAAGGAACTCCTACATTTTCAATATGAAGTTCCTACAACTCAGTAGCAAAAAAATAAATAACCCAATTAAAAATGAGACTTGAACCGACATTTCTTCAAAGATATACATATGGCCAACGGGTCTATGAAAAGGATGTTCAACAGCACTAATCATCAAGTAAATGCAAATCAAAATCACAATGAGATACCACATCACATCTGCTGGGTTGACTATTATCAAAAAAAGATAGTAATAGTGTTAGTGAGGATATGGAGAAATTAGAACCCTTGTGCAGTTGATGGAAATTTGAAATGGTGCAGCTGCTATGGAAAGCAATATGGAAGTTCCTTTAAAAAATTAAAAATGCAGCTATCATATGACCCAATAATTCCACTTCTGGGTATTTATCCAAAAGAATTGAAAACAGTATCTTGAAGATATATCTGCAGCATTGTTCATAACAGCCAAGAAGTGCAAACAAGCTAAATGTCCATCAATAGATGAATGGATAAAGACAATGTGGTGTGTGTGCACATATACTTACACATACAATGGAGTATTTATTATTCAGCCTTAAAAAAGAAGTCTTGTCATATGCTACAATAGGGACAAACCTTAAAGATATTATGCTAAGTGAAATAGCCAATCACACAAGGACAGATACTACATGATGCCACTTACATGAGGTATCTAAAGTAAACTCACAAAAGCAGAAGACAGAATGGTGGTTGCCAGGTGGGTGCTGGGGGTGGAGAAAATGGGGAGTTGCTACTCAGTGGGTATATAGTTTCGCCACATAAGGTGAAAAAGTTCTAGAGATCTGCTACATAACAATGGGCATACAGTTAGTATAATGTACTATACACTTAAAAATTTGTTAAGAGGGTGGAGTTCATGTTACGTGTTTTATATAATAATAATAATAATAATAATAATAATAATAAAAACAGCAAAAAAAATAGTCACTCATCCAAACCCAGTGATAGTAGTTCTCATTAGTTGAATAACTACTTAGTTCACCAGTAGCAGCTGAGGGCTCAGCTTGTAACCTGGATAGGGAAATTCTTACTGCTAGTAAAAAAAAAAAAATTACTTTACTGCTAGTAAAGTAAATAAAATGGCAAGAAAGCACAGTGTTAAGTGCAGAAGAAAGTTCTTGCCCCAGATATATACCAAACTTTTTCTGATGCTGTTCACAGATATTTATACCTTTGCTCTCTAGGTACAGTTGCTTAAATAATTTGAAAGCTGTTCTTTTTTCTGTGAAGTGGACAGAAAGATTAAAATCTGCCTTCTGTTCCCAGCATTATATTAACTTCCAAAGTATGCACTGGAGACATACTGTATCTGAAGTAGTAGTTCCAGTATGCAATTAGAATTTCTCCAAAAATATAAACGATAATAACGTAAGCATGATCAAAGTATAAAGTTTATATGGTAACTACAAAAACCCATTTCGTTTCTCAAATAAGAAAAAAGATTAAGAATGATCTTAAGTGTCAGCAGAAAAGGCATAACTATAAAAACAAATAATACCTAGCTAATTTAAGAATAGGAGACTTCAAATAGAACAAAAATTACAAATGTGCTCAAGGTTCCTTTTCAAATCCCCATCCTCTCTCTCTAGCAATTTCCTCCTACTTCTTCTTTTAATACCCTCCTTCCAGCCACATTCCCATATGTTTTGTTTTTACTTACCATCCTTTCACTTTAACTTACTTTTTTATGACTGGAAGAAAGAACAGATGCTTCTAAAACGGGCTCCAAATTTCGTTGGTGGCGGTCATTATCACCATTTCTTGTACCATCAAGTTGGTGCCCTTTTCTGAGCCTTATATCTGGCTCTGGAGTCCTGCTGCACCCCAATCGGTTTTCTGCTGTCTCATTCATGAGATAAAGCCCTTCTTACAAAGAGGTCTTTCTTTCTGTCCCTTCTCTTGAGAGGATGGACTTTCAGGATACTGAGTTGACCCTAAAGAGAGGAAAGTTGTGAATTAACATTATTTTGAATAAACTCATTAAATGAGTGCTGGGGAGGCTACAGGTGATATTATTATACACTCAACAGAATACTCAGCAATCATTAAGAACAATAAAAAAATAATGTATAGACTTCCGGGAATATGGCGTCATGAACGGACCAGCAGAAAAATTCCTCCCAACATTATATTTATTCACGAAAATACAGCAAATACAACTATCCCTAAAAGAGAGACCAGAATACACAGGAAAGTGCACAGCGTACAGCTACACCTGTGAGAACTTGGCAGCCAGTGAGGCGGACGGGATACGGAGCAGCGACCGGGTGGGACCGAGCGCTCCCCCCGCCCCCAGAGCTCCGGCGGCCAGACACTCCGGACAGAGGACTCGGCACCCGGCGAGGCGGGACGGAAACGCGATCCAGCGAGACCAGAACGCCCCTCCACCCCAGCACTCCGGCAGGAGACCCGGCAAGGCAGTCATGAGAAGACAGAAGAATATGATACAGACAAAGCTTCAGACAAACACCACCCCAGAAAAAGAAGCGGAAGAAATGGACATGCACAGTCTTCCAGAAAAGGAATTCAGAATAAAAGTCATAGCCATGCTGACGGATCTATAGAAAAATGTGCAAGAGCTGAGGGAGGAAGTGAGGGAAGTGAGGAAAGATAATGCAGAAATGAGACAAGCCATCGACGGGCTCAACAGCAGATTGAATCAGGTTCAAGACATGATCAAGGAATTACAAGACAGGGACGAGGAATACAAAGAAGCGGAGGCAGAGAGAGATAAAAGGATCTCTAAGAATGAAAGAATATTAAGAGAACTGTGTGACCAATCCAAACGGAGCAATATTCGCATTATAGAAGTACCAGAGGAAGAAGAGAGAGAAAAAGGGAGAGAAAGTGTCTTTGAATAATAATTGCCGAAAACTTCCCCACGCTGGGGAAGGAAATAGTCTCACAGTCCACGGAAGCCCACAGATCTCACAACACAAGGGACCCAAAGAAGACAACACCAAGACACATAATAATCAAGATGGCAAAGATCAAAGACAAGGACAGACTATTAAAGGCAGCTAGAGAGAGAAAAAAGATCACCTACAAAGGAAAACCCATCAGACTGTCATCAGACTTCTCAACAGAAACACTACAGGCCAGAAGAGAATGGCATGATATATTTAACGTAATGAAACACAAGGGCCTCGAACCAAGAATATTGTATCCAGCACAATTATCATTTAAATATGACGGAGGGATTAAACAATTTCAAGACAAAAGAAAGTTGAGAGAGTTTGCCACCCATAAACCACCACTACAGGATATCTTAAACGGATTGCTCTAGAGGGAAACACCCCTAAGGCTAAAAAGATGTCACCAGAGAAAATAAAAGCATAGCAAAGAAAGCAGACCATCCAAATACCAACTAAAGGCAAAGAATGAAACACCTAATATATAAAGAAAGGAGGAGGAAGAATAGGAAGGGAGAGACAAAGAAACATCAGACGGCGTTCACAATAACTTAACAAGAAAGTTAAGTTAGATTCTTAGATAGTAAAGAAGCAACCCTTGAACCTTTGGTAACCACGAATCTAAAGCCTGCAATGGCAATAAGTACATATCTATCAATAATCACCCTAAATGTAAATGGACTGAATGCACCAATCAAAAGACACAGAGTAACAGAGTGGATAAAAAAGCAAGACCCATCTATATGCTGCTTACAAGAGACTCACCTCAAACCCAAAGATATACACACACTAAAAGTGAAGGGATGGAAAAAAATATTTCAAGCAAACAACAAAGAGAAAAAAGCAGGTGTTGCAGTACTTGTATCAGATAAAACAGACTACAAAACGAAGAAAGTAGCAAGAGATAAAGACGGACATTACATAATGATAAAGGGGTCAGTCCAACAAGAAGATATAACCATTATAAATATATATGCACCCAACACAGGAACATCAGCATATGTGAAACAAATACTAACAGAAGTGAAGGAGGAAATAGACAGCAATGCAATTATTCTAGGAGACTTTAACACACCACTCACTCCAAAGGATAGATCAACCAGGCAGAGGATAAGTAAAGACACAGAGGCACTGAACAACACACTAGAACAGATGGACCTAACAGATATTTACAGAAATCTGCACCCAAAAGCAGCAGGATACACATTCTTCTCAAGTGCACATGGAACATTTTCCAGAATAGACCACATTCTAGGCCACAAAAAGAACCTCAGTAAAGTCAAAAATATTGAAATCTTACCAACCAACTTCTCAGATCACAAAGGTATAAAACTAGAAATAAATTTTAGAAAGAAATCAAAAAGGCTCACAAATACATGGACACTTAACAACATTCTCCTAATGAATCAATGGGTTAACGACCAAATCAAAACAGAAATCAAAGAATATATGGAGACTAATGACAACAACAACACAAAGCCACAACTTCTGTGGGACGCAGCGAAGGCAGTCTTAAGAGGAAAGTACATTGCAATCCAGGCCCATTTAAAGAAGGAAGAACATTCCCAAATGAACAGTCTAAGGACACAATTATTGAAATTGGAAAAAGAAGAACAAATGAGGCCCAAAGTTACCATAAGGAGAGACATAATAAAGATCAGAGAAGAAATAAATAAAATTGAGAAGAATAAAACAATAGAAAAAATCAATGAAACCAAAAGCTGGTTCTTTGAAAAAATAAACAAAATAGATAAACCCCTAGCCAGACTCATTAAGAGAAAAAGAGAATCTACACACATAAACAGAATCACAAAAGAGAAAGGAAAAATAACGACGGACCCCACAGAAATACAAAGAATTATAAGATAATATTACGAGCATCTATATGCCAAAAAGCTGCAAAACCTAGAAGAAATGGACAACTTCTTAGAAAACTACAGCCTTCCAAGACTCACCAAGCAGGAAACAGAAAAACTAAACAGACCAATCACCAGCAACGAAATTGAATCAGTAATCAAAAAACTACCCAAGAACAAAAGCCCTGGACCTGATGGATTCACCTCTGAATTCTACCAGACATATAGAGAAGAAATAACACCCATTCTCCTTAAAGTTTTTCAAAAAATAGAAGAGGAGGGAATACTTCCAAACTCTTTCTATGAAGCCAGCATCACTCTAATACTAAAACCGGGCAAAGACCTCACTAAAAAAGAAAATTACAGACCAATATCCCTGATGAATGTAGATGCAAAAATACTCAACAAAATATTAGCAAACAGAATTCAAAAATACATCAAGAGGATCATACACCATGATCAAGTGGGATTCATCCCAGGGATGCAAGGATGGTACAACATTCGAAAATCCATCAACATCATCCATCACATCAATAAAAAGAAGAACAAAAACTACATGATCATCTCCATAGATGCTGAAAAAGCATTTGACAAAATTCAGCATCCATTTTTGATTAAAACTCTCAACAGAATGGGTATAGATGGCAAGTACCTCAACATCATAAAGGCTATATATGACAAACCCACAGCTAACATCATGCTTAATAGCGAGAAGCTGAAAGCTTTTCATCTAAGATCGGGAACAAGACAGGGGTGCCCACTCTCTCCACTGTTATTCAACATAGTACTGGAGGTCCTAGCCACGGCAATCAGACAAAACAAAGACATACAAGGCATCCAGATTGGTAAAGAAGAAGTCAAATTGTCACTATTTGCAGATGATATGATACTGTACATAAAAAACCCTAAAGACTCCACTCCAAAATTACTAGAACTAATATCTGAATTCAGCAAAGTTGCAGGATATAAAATTAACACACAGAAATCTGTTGCTTTCCTATATACTAATGATGAGCTAACAGAAAGAGAAATCAGAAAAACAATTCCATTCACAATTGCACCTAAAAGAATAAAATACCTAGGAATAAACCTAACGAAAGAAGTGAAAGACCTGTACTCTGAAAACTACAAGACACTCCTAGGAGAAATTAAGGAAGACACTAACAAATGGAAATGCATCCCATGCTCTTGGCTAGGAAGAATCAATATTGTCAAAATGGCAATACTACCTAAAGCAATCTACAGATTCAACGCAATCCCTATCAAACTACCAACAGCTTTCTTCAATGAACTGGAACAAATAATTCTAAAATTCATATGGAACCAGAAAAGACCCCGAATAGCCAAAACAATCCTGAGAAGGAGGAATCAAACAGGGGGAATTACGCTCCCTGACTTCAAGCTCTACTACAAAGCCACAGTAATCAAGACAATTTGGTACTGGCACAAAAACAGACCCACAGACCAGTGGAACAGAATAGAAAATCCAAACATTAACCCAAACACCTACACTCAATTAATATTTGATAAAGGAGCCCTGGATATACAATGGGGAGATGACAGCCTCTTCAGCAACTGGTGTTGGCAAAACTGGACAGCTACATGTAAGAGAATGAAACTGGACTACTGTCTAACCCCATACACAAAGGTAAACTCAAGGTGGATCAAAGACCTGAATGTAAATCATGAAACCATAAAACTCTTAGAAAAAAACATAGGCAAAAATCTCTTGGACATAAACATGAGTGACTTCTTCATGAACATATCCCCCCGGGCAAGGGAAACAAAAGCAAAAATGAACAAGTGGGACTATATCAAGTTGAAAAGCTTCTGTACAGCAAAGGATACCATTAGTAGAACAAAAAGACATCCTACAATATGGGAAAATATATTCATAAATGATGTATCTGATAAGGGGTTGACATCCAAAATATACAAAGAACTCACACACCTTAACAAACAAAAAGCAAATAACCCAATTAAGAAAGGGGCACAGGACATGAATAGACACTTCTCTAAAGAAGAAATTCAGATGGCCAACAGGCATATGAAAAAATGCTCCACATCGCTAATCATCAGAGAAATGCAGATTAAAACCACAATGAGATATCACCTCACACCAGTGAGGATGGTCAACATCCAAAACACAAACAACAACAAATGTTGGTGAGGATGTGGAGAGAGGGGAACCCTCCTACATTGCTGGTGGGAATGCAAATTAGTTCAACCATTGTGGAAAGCAGTATGGAGGTTCCTCAAAAAACTCAAAATAGAAATACCATTTGACCCAGGAATCCCACTCCTAGGAATTTACCCTAAGAATCCAGCAGCCCAGTTTGAGAAAGACAGATGCACCCCTATGTTTATTGCAGCACTATTTACAATAGCCAAGAAATGGAAGCAACCTAAGTGCCCATCAGTAGATGAATGGATTAAGAAGATGTGGTACACATACACAATGGAATATTACGCAGCCATAAGAAAAAAACAAATCCTACCATTTGCAACAACATGGATGGAGCTGGAGGGTATTATGCTCAGTGAAATAAGCCAGGCCAAAAAAGACAAGTACCAAATGATCTCACTCATATGTGGAGTATAAGAACAAAGAAAAAAAAAAAATGAAGGAACAAAACAGCAGCAGACTCACAGAACCCACGAATGGACTAACAGTTACCAAAGGGAAAGGGACTGGGGAGATGGGTTGGAAGGGAGGGATAAGAGGGTAAAAGGGGCATTACGATTGGCAGACA
>JAQQAC010003801.1:2287721-2364631 GCA_029783875.1 Phataginus tricuspis
AATAATAATAATAATGTATAAAAAACACTCTTTTGCTGATAGGAAAGACTGCCAAAATATTTTTAAATGAAAAAACCAGGATAGAATACGTATAATATGTTCCCACTTATTTGTTATAAAAAATATGTGTATTTCCATGTAGCAAAACTACTAGAAAATACTCAAAATTGTGCACATTGGTAAAGAAGTGCAAGAAATGTAGAAGGGAAGACAGACCCAGGGTCTGGAGTGAGAAGACTTACTTTTCCTTTGGTTCTACCTGCATTTTTTTAAACAAATACTACACATTACTTTTTCAATTAAAAACATACCAAACTGTAGGAAAGATATATGTGAGTTTTATGCATTATAGCTGGGTTTTATATATCCAATCTCACTTAAACATCACAATGACCCTATAGGGTATTTTTGTTTCTACATTTCAGGTGAGGAAACCAAAACTCACCATACTTTGTATCAAATAAATAGGAAAATCTGACTTACATAACAGATATTGGGAATGTTTTGCATTTAAATGGCTTAGTGTATGACATTTCTGTATTTTTTAGTTGTTTTGAACTCTAGACTACCCTGGAAAGCAAGAAACTTAGGACCAGAGCATACTCCTTTTATATCCCTGTGAGTTCTCAGAAAGTTCTATGCACAAAAATATTTAATGAATATTTGATAGATGATATTTAAATGCTCTTCACTGGTAAAAACACTTACAAAAAATCATTAACACCTCTCTAAACTGGACTGCAGTAAGTTTCCTAGGAGTTCCAATTATTTCAAGTCCTTGGCCCTCTACTTCTTAACTCACAGTACGAAAGCTTATTCTAGACATTTAGTTACATATTCAAATAATATCCAAATAGATATACTGGAACAGGAAGAAGCCAGGGTATATGTTACGCTCATATATCCCATGAGAGTAAGTTCTTAATTGGAGGAAGGTCTGAATGCCATACAAAGAAGGTAAAGGTCTACTTGGTGTTTATATATATGGGTACACAGACGAAGAATTAGCCAAGAATTCAAATTAGACTAAGAATTAGCCAACGGTTAGTATCACAAATCATGAGTTCACTGCAGGATTTCTCTAGGGGCTCTCAAACTTTTGGGAGCAAGAACAAACACAAATCATTAAGGATCACTAAACCTGGGCATATGCCTATCATATAAAGGCCTGGACAAGCATGTTATAACAACCAAGATTATAAACACTGCTGTTAATGCCCAATTCTGAAAGAAGAAACAATGCTAATGACTTACATTTATTTATTTACTTCCCACACAGCTATTTTACACCTATTTCATTTTGTTTCATATAACAAAGAGCTAACATTTATTGTTAAAATTTATTTACTGTTAAAGGTAATTTCTGTTCTTTTTTTTCTACACAAAAGTAGTAGTAATACTCCTTTCAGTTTCCCAGACCTGATTCCAATGTGTGTGTTGGGGGAAGGGCCACACACAATACCAAGCAATTCTCCAACACCAGCAGGGTGTCCGAGAACTCAATTCTGATGCTATCTGCCCAGAGACAGCACCAGGTTCCTCGTGTTAAGGGCTCTGGCTTACTTACAAGACTGCCCTCCACCCCTCACTCCAGCCACCAGTCAGTTGCATGTCCCAAGCAGTTTACCTGTGCTTCTGATCTACCAGCTACAGATTACAGGTTCCCATGACTTCCCCCTTAGGTTTGATTAATTTGCTAGACCAGCTCACAAAACTCAGGAACACACATTTGCCAGTTTAATAAAGGATACTGTAAAGGATACAATTTAACAGCCAGATGAAGAGATAATATAGGGCAGGGACCCAAATAAAGGAGCTTCCATCCTTGTGGAGCTTGGGGCCTGGCTCAGTGGCACATGGAAGCTTTCTGACTCCCCAAGCCTGGAAGTTATTTCCAACAGAGAAGCAGGATCCAAGAAAACAATACACTCCTCTCAGGTTTTTGTGAGGGCTTCACTACATAGTCAGGATTGACTAAGTCACTGGCCATTGGCCGAGTCAACCTCTAGCCCCTATCCCTGGGTGGAGTCCAAAAGTCTTTAAATGACATGGCAAGATACCCATGCCCCTTTAAGGCTCTGCAGTGTTCTCAGAACTATGGATGAAGAACAAATATACCTGGGAAATATATATATTTGGTCACCTAAATGACCAAATATTTCTTATGACTCACTATATCGCAATTTCTATACCAGAGAATTTACATGTGAGATCTCATATAATATTTTATTCCCCATTTACAAATGTAGAAACTGAGGCTCAGAGATTAGGTAATTTATTCATTAGTCTATAAAAAGGAGCAGCTGTGATTTATACCCAGATCTTTCTGGCCCTCATGAAGTTCATGTGCTTTCTACTACCCAAAAAAAACTAAGACTAGGAAAAAAAAGATACTATCTTGAACATCAAAGGCATCTTTGCTTACATAGCAAATAAAGTACAAAATCAGAATCTTTATTCTCAGAATGCAGCAAGTAGAATAAGGCCTTCTGCAAAATAGCCTTGAAATATGATCACACTATAAGCTGGAGCTATATGGAGTCATGCACTTATGAGAATATAAAGGGGATGCTCTATTAATTAGAATTTCTGAACCCAGAAAAAGAAAGCAAATGACAGGAAGTAAGTTTTCCCAAGGAATCTGTGAATGATTCTCCTTAAAATAAAAAGAAATAAGAAAATCAATTTCCAGGAAAGGCCTGGTATCAATATACATTCCTTTATCAACAATGTTTTCTAAATTTACAAAGACAATAAAAGAATGAACAAAATAGGGCATTGTAAAATCTTCAATCATAACAGTCTAATATTTACCACTTTATGTATACTAAAACAGGAATGCCTACCAATATTATTTCAAAGTTTCAATAATACAATTGTTGGAAGAAAAAGCACTTATCAACCCACAGGTTCTCAAAAACTTAACAGAACACCACAATCCTAGAACACCTGAGAGAACTGCAATTTACTATACATTTTAGCTTAAATTCTTCTTAGTAATAAAAAGAATTCCTACTAGGATGCAGTGCCTTGACACCAAAAGCAATTAATTCTAAGAGTCTAAGTTAAGTTAGAGGGAAGGTGAAGGTGTCCTTTATCACTGAAGAGCCTTAACCACTGCCATGACAGGCTTCAAATCCCTTTAAAACTTAAGTAGGCCAAAGTTTCAGTTTCCCAGTAAAACCCAGCCCAGTCCCAGTCAGCACACCAGCACAAGACGTGGGCAGCCAATCACCAGCCAACATGCCACCTGGCGAGACTAAAGTGGTTGCACAATCAATGGCGAGGAGGGTCCCCCTAGATGATGCGCCAATCACCTATGTCCACACACCCCTAAGAATGAACCCAGCCAATCAGGTTGTAGGTCACCTGCCCCATTCAGGAAAGCCTCAATCGTGCTTAAAAGGCCTGTGCACCAACTCTAGGGGGTCGCCATTACTCTGCATGGTCGACACCAGCAAAGGTGCTCCTTGATTTTACATCGGTGGTGTGTCTTGGTCATTGGACCCCGATTCACGGACCCTTCATTCTGGGGGCTTGTCCTGGATCGGTGGTCATGACCTAAGACCCTCGGAGGAGCCCTTGTGCCAGCAGCCCATTCAGCTGTTCAGGCTCTCTTAAACTTGACTAGTGGTTCAGGTTTTCTACCTGTCTGGGGCTTAATATTGGACTAGGTGGACGCGCTAATAGTCCTCTAACCCAGGGAGGCAGGGGACCCCCTGACCTCTCCCCAGGGGACCGTAACTTCATACTTGAGGAAGGGTCCATCAGGTTTGTTTCTCTGTTTTTCTGTTTCTGGAAGCTCTCTGAGGAGGCTAAGAGGCCGCCACCAGTGTTAAAAATTTTTTCTTTTATTTTGGCTAGCCCGTCTGTGTCCGTGTATTTTGTGTGCTTCCCTGTGTTCGTATCCTTTGTGCGCTATTGTCTGTCCTCATATGACTGAACGTCATCCCCCACCATGGCCAAACAGCTTCTTCTCCCCTAGATCTCGTTCTAGGCCACTTAAAGGATTTCAAGAAGGTGGCATCCGCCACCAGTCAACACATCAAGCCTGGCCGGTTGCGGACTCTCTGTACCTCGGAGTGGCCAACCTTTAGAGTCGGATGGCCCTCAGAGGGAACGTTCAACCTGCAGATTGTCCACAGCACCAAGAGGATCATTTTTGTGGAGCTCAGCCACCCCGATAAGATCCCATACATCTTGGGCTGGCAGTGCCTATTAGATTCACTCCTTCCCTGGTTGAAATCTTTGCTTCCCTCTACAGTCTTAGCTCTTCAAGGGAGGAAGTGCCTGGAGGAGAAAAAGGACTTACCCCGTGTCCTGCCCCATCAGCGCCCAAGGAGGATGATCCCCTTGCTCCTCCTTATGAACCAACAACACCAGCTGCCGCGCCACCGATGCCTTGCCAGCGCTGATGGCTGCCCCAGGCCCAGCAAATCTAACCCCCCCATTATCACCTCAACCACCTGCCAAACCTCCAAGGAATGAAGAGGATTCGGCCTCCAATTCCGAGGCTGAACCCCTGAGCCCCCCATCCACAGATCAGGACGCTGCAGTGAGACGGCACCCACCTCAACTGTAGCCCTTCCACCACGAGCCACAGGACTTTCTGATGCAAACGGGCAACAATACCTGACCTATCTGCCCTTTGCTACCAGTGATCTATACAATTGGAAGATGCAGAACCCCTCCTTCACGGAGAAACCGCAGGCCCTCATTAACCCACTGGACAGTGTCCTTTTCACCCACCAGCCAATGTGGGAGGACTGCCAGCAACTTTTACAGGTCTTATTCACCACTGAAGAACAAGAACGAGTGGTGACCGAAGCCAGGAAACTGGTTCCTGTCAATGATGGACAACCCACCACCAACGTGGCCATTATTGATGCTTCTTTTCCCCTTGTGCGCCTGGAGTGGGACCACAACTCTGCTGAAGGTAGGGAGCGGCTAAAGGTCTACCACCAGGTTCTTACGGGAGGTCTTCGGGCCGCTGCCAAGAGGCCCACAAATTTGTCTAAGGTCAGTGAGGTTGTGCAGGGCAGGGAAGAGTCCCCGGGGGCATTTTTGACCGCCTGTTAGAAGCTTTCCGCATCTACATGCCACTAGACCCGGAAGCTCCTGAGAACAGGACCGCAGTCAATCTCGCCTTCGTGAATCAGGCAGCCCCAGATATCTGGAAGAAACTTCAGAAAATGGAGGGTTTCAAAGGTGAGGTCTTGTCTAAGTTGCTGGCAGTGACAAATCGGGTCTTCAACAACCGGGACAGCACGGAAGATAGACAGATAAAAGGACTAGCCAAGGTACTTTTGGCCTCTGACGTAGGGAGAGACCACACACCTCGTCCCTGGCCACAGCCCCAAACGACATGGGGGATGGGGACAGGCCCAGGACCCCGTCCTCGCGGGGGACCCACCCTAAAACAATTGGCGAGTGGCACAGAAAGGCCCCCCACGGCAAGATATGAGAGCACCCTAGCCTAGAGACCAGTGTGTGTACTGCAAGGAGGTGGGACACTGGAAAAAGGAGTGCCCCAAGTGACCGGGAGTGAACGGCACCCCCAGGTTTTGGAATTAACTGAACTGGAGGACTGAGGACGGGGCTCAAAACCCCTCCTTCAGCCTTGGGTAACCTTGAAGGTGGAGGGGAAGCCAGTCCGCTTCTTGGTGGACACAGGGGCCAAACATTCAATCCTCAAACAACCCCTGGGCCTCCTAACCAAGAACCAATCTTGGGTTCAGGGGGAAACTGGCACGAACCTGTACTCTTGGACCACTCAAAGGAGGGTGGACTTCGGGGCTGGCCAGGTCACCCATTCATTCATGGTCATACCTGAATGCCCGTACCTGTTCCTTGGTCGGGACTTGCTAAGCAAAATGAAAGCCCAAGTTCATTTCTCCCCTAAAGGGGTGACCCTACATTGTGATACAAAGCCTACCTGCATCTTGACTATGAAATTAGAGGAAGAGGGGTAGGTGAGGAAGACGGCGGCGTGAACACGGCAGAGGAAATCTCCTCCCAAAACCATATATATTTATCAAAATACAACAAATACAACTATTCCTAAAAGAGAACAGAAGATACAGGACACCACTCAGCCTGCATCTACATCTGAGAGGATTCAGCACCGCGCAAGGCAGGCAAGATACGGAGCCACGTCCCGGCAGGACCTGAGCACTCCCCCACCCCAGCGCACCAGCGGGAGGAGAGGATTCAGAGCCAGGAGTGAGTGGAAATACAGGCCTGCGAAATAATCAGCCCTGGTGATCTGCACCGGGAGTGCTGACACACATTACGCAGTGTATCGGAGATTGGAGAGACAGAGGGTGCAGGATCTGAGCCTGGGAACGCACTGGGTCCTTGCAGCCGGCTCCCCGGGACAAAAGAAAAGCACACGCTTTTTTTTAGCAATCTTAAAGAGATAGGGCCCCAACGGAGGAACAGGATCATTCAAGCACACTTGGCCCAGCAGGCTGGGAGTCCTGGGAATTTCGGACCCCTTGGCTGGCGACTGGGAAAAAGTAGCCCTACTGAAACTTCCCACATAGATCAGCAGCCTCCCATTCATTCCCGCGCCAGCCAGAGCTACAAAGGGCCCTGCGAAGTGGCGCGGCTGCGAAATACTGGAGCAAAGGCACCACCTACAGCATCCACACAGAATCTACTCCCAGCAGATGTCTTTTTATTTGTTTTTTTCTGTTTTTGTGTGTGTGTGTCTGTGTGTGTTTTCTCTTTTCTTTCTTTTCTTTTCTTTCTCTTCTCTTTCTCTTCTCTTTTTCTTTTCTTTTTTTAAAGTCTTAAAGAGCCCAGCTGACATACGAGGCACCTATCAGCGAACACTTATATCGCCATGAAAAGACAGAGGAATATGGTACAAACAAAGCTTATCCAGACCCACACACCAAAGTGGGAGTATGAAGGGATGGAAATGCACAATCTTCCTGAAAAAGAATTCAGAATAAAAGTCATAACCAGATTGATGGATCTACAGAGAAATATGCAAGAGCTGAGGGAGAAAGTGAGGGAAGTCAGGAAAGACAATGCAGAAATGAAAAGCCATCAACAGGCTTAGGAGCAGACTAGACGAGATGCAAGACACTGTTAATGGAATAGAAATCAAAGAACAGGAATACAGAGAAGCTGAGGCAGAGAGAGATAAAAGGATCTCTAGGAATGAAAGAATATTAAGAGAAATGTTTGACCAATCCAAATGGAACAATATTCGCATTATAGGAGTACCAGATGAAGAAGAGAGAGAAAAAGGGATAGAAAGTGTCTCATACTCCATGGAAGCCCACAGATCTCCCAACACAAGGGACCCAAGGAAGACAACACCAAGACACACAATAACTAAAATAGCAAAGATCAAAGATAAGGACAGAGTGTTAAAGGCAGCTAGAGAAAAAAGATCAACTACAAAGGAAAACCCATCAGACTATCATCAGACTTCTCAACAGAAACCTTACAGGCCAGAAAAGAATGGCATGATACATTTAACATAATGAAACAGAAGGGCCTCGAACCAAGAACACTGTATCCAGCACGATTATCATTTAAATATGATGGAGGGATTAAACAATTTCCAGACAAGCGGAAGCTGAGAGAATTTGCCTACCATAAATGACCTCTACAGGATATCTTAAATGGACTACTTGAGAGGAAAGCACTCCTAAGGCTAAAAAGATGTCACCAGAGAAAATAAAATCATAGCAAAAAAGCAGGCCATCCAAATACTAACTACAGGCAAAGAATAAAACACCTAGTACATAAAGAACGTAGGAGGAAGAATAAGAAGGGAGAGAAATAAAGAAACATCAGACTGTGTTTACAGTAACTTAACAAGAAACTTCAGTTAGATCGTCAGATAGTAAAGAAGCAACCCTTGAACCTTTGGTAACCACGAATCGAAATCGAAAGCCAGCAATGGCAGTATGTACATATCTATCGATAATCACCCTAAATGTACATGGACTGAATGCACCAATCAAAACACACAGAGTTACTGAATGGATAAAAAAGCAAGACCTATCTATATGCTGCTTACAAGAGACGCAACTCAAATCCAAAGATATACACAGACTAAAAGTGAAGGGATGGAAAAAGATATTTCATGCAAACAACAAGGAGAAAAAAACAGGTGTTGCAGTACTTCTATCAGACAAAATAGACTTCAAAACGAAGAAAGTAGCAAGAGATAAAGAAGGATATTACACAATGATAAAGGGGTCAGTCCAACAAAAGGATATAACCATTTAAAATATATATGCACCCAACACAGGAGCACTAGCATATGTGAAAGAAATACTAACAGAATTAAATGAGGAAATAGAAAGCAGTGCATTCATTTTAGGAGACTTCAACACACCACTCACTCCAAAGGACAGATCAACCAGACAGAAAATAACAACCTTTCAAGACTGACCAAGCAAAAAACAGAAAAACTAAACAGACAATCACCAGCAACAGAGGCACTGAAAAACACAGTAGAACAGATGGACCTAACAGATATCTATAGAACTCTACACCCAAAAGCAGCAGGATACACATTCTTCTCAAGTGCACATGGAACATTTTCCAGAATAGACCACATACTAGACCACAAAAAGAACCTCAGTAAATTCAAAAATATTGAAATCCTACCAACTTCTCAGATCACAAAGGTATAAAATTAGAGATAAATTTTAGAAAGAAAACAAAAAGGCTCACAAATACATGGAGATTTAACAACATTTTCCTAATTAATCAATGGGTGACTGACCAAATCAAAACAGAAATCAAAGAATATATGAAGACTAATGACAACAACAACACAAAGCCACAACTTCTGTGGGACGCAGCAAAGGCAGTTCTAAGAGGAAAGTATATTGCAATCCAGGCCCATTTAAAGAAGGAAGAACATTTCCAAATAAATAATCTAAAGACACAATTACTGAAATTGGAAAAAGAAGAATAAATGAGACCCAAAGTCACCAGAAGGAGGGACATAATAAAGATCAGAGAAGAAATAAATAAAATTGAGAAGAATAAAACAATAGAAAAAAAATCAATGAAACCAAGAGCTGATTCTTTGAAAAACTAAACAAAATAGATAAACCCCTAGCCAGACCCATTAAGAGAAAAAGAGAATCTACACACATAAACAGAATCACAAATGAGAAAGGAAAAATCATGACAGGTCCCACAGAAATACAAAGAATTATAAAAGAACATTATGAGAATCTATATGCTAACAAGCTGGAAAACCTAGAAGAAATGGACAACTTCTTAGAAAAATACAACCTTTCAAGACTGACCAAGCAAAAAACAGAAAAACTAAACAGACAATCACCAGCAACAAAATTGAAGTGGTAATCAAAAAACTGCCCAAGAACAAAACCCCCAGACCTGATGGATTCACCTCTGAATTCTACCAGACATATAGAGAAGAAATAACACACATTCTCCTTAACGTTTTCCAAAAAATAGAAGAGGAGGGAATACTTCCAAACTCATTCTGTGAAGCCAGCATCACTCTAATACCAAAACAGGGCAAAAACCTCACCAAAAAAGAAAATTACAGACCAATATCCCTGATGAACATAGATGCAAAAATACTCAACAAAATATTAGCAAACCGAATTCAAAAATACATCAAGAGGATCATACACCATGACCAAGTGGGATTCATTTCAGGGATGCAAGGATGGTACGACATTCGAAAATCCATCAACATCATCCACCACAGCAACAAAAAGAAGAACAAAAACCACATGATCATCTCCAAAGATGCTAAAAAAGCATTTGACAAAATTCAGCATCCAATCATGATTAAAACTCTCAACAAAATGGGTGTAGAGGACAAGTACCTCGAAATCATAAAGGCTATATAAGACAAACCCACAGCTAATATCATACTTAACAGCTGAAGCTGAAAGCTTTTCATCTAAGATTGGGAACAAGATCGGGATGCCCACTCTCTCCACTGTTATTCAACATAGTACTGGAGGTCCTAGCCACGGCAATCAGACAAAACAAAGATATACAAGGCATCAAGATTGGTAAAGAAGAAGTCAAATTGTCACTATTTGCAGATGACATGATATTGTACATAAAAAATCCTAAAGACTCCACTCTAAAACTACAAGAACTAACATCTGAATTCATCAAAGTTGCAGGATACAAAATTAACACACAGAAATCTGTTGCTTTCCTATACACTAATGATGAACTAACAGAAAGAGAAATCAGAAAAACAATTCCATTCACAATTGCACCTAAAAGAATAAAATACCTAGGAATAAACCTAACAAAGGAAGTGAAAGACCTATACTCTGAAAACTACAAGACACTCCTAAGAGAAATTAAAGAGGACACTAACAAATGGAAATGCATCCCATGCTCTTGGCTAGGTAGAATAAATACTGTCAAAATGGCTATACTACCTAAAGCAATCTACAGATTCAACGCAATCCCTATCAAAATACCAACAGCTTTCTTCAATGAACTTGAACAAATAATTCTAAAATTCATATGGAACCACAAAAGACCCCGAATAGCCAAAGCAATCCTGAGAAGGAGGAATAAAACGGGGAATTACGCTCCCTGACTTCAAGCTCTACTACAAAGCCACAGTAATCAAGACAATTTGGTATTGGCACAAAAACAGACCCACGGACCAGTGGAACAGAATAGAAAATCCTAACATTAACCCAAACATATACAGTCAATTAATATTTGATAAAGGAGCCTTGGATATACAATGGGGAGATGACAGCCTCTTCAGCAAATGGTGTTGGAAAAACTGGACAGCTACATGTAAGAGAATGAAACTGGACTACTGTCTAACGCCATACACAAAAGTAAACTCAAAATGGATCAAAGAACTGAATGTAAGTCATGAAACCATAAAACTCTTAGAAAAATACATAGGCAAAAATCTCTTGGATGGAAACATGAACGACTTCTTCATGAACATATCTTGCCGGGCAAGGGAAACAAAAGCAAAAATGAACAAGTGTGACTGTATCAAGCTGAAAAGCTTCTGTACAGCAAAGGACACCATCAGTAGAACAAAAAGACATCCTACAGTATAGGAGAATATATTCATAAATGACGTATCCGATAAGGGGTTGACATCCAAAATATATAAAGAACTCATGCACCTCAACAAACAAAAAGCAAATAATCCAATTAAGAAATGGGCAGAGGACATGAATAGACATTTCTCCAAAGAAGAAATTCAGATGGCCAACAGGCACATGAAAAGATGCTCCACATCGCTAATCATCAGAGAAATTCAGATTAAAACCACAATGAGATATCACCTCACACCAGTGAGGATGGCCAACATCCAAAACACAAACAACAAATATTGGCGAGGATGTGGAGAAAAGGAATCCTCCTACACTGCTGGTGGGAATGCAAATTAGTTCAACCATTGTGGAGAGCAGTATGGAGGTTCCTCAAAAAACTAAAAATAGAAATACCATTTGACCCAGGAATTCCACTCCTAGGAACTTACCCTAAGAATGCAGCAGCCCAGTTTCAAAAAGACAGATGCACCCTTATGTTTATTGCAGCACTTTTACAATAGCCAAGAAATGGAAGCAACCTAAGTGTCCATCCGCAGATGAATGGATAAAGAATATGTGGTACATATACACAATGAAATATTATACAGCCATAAGAAGGAAACAAATCCTACCATTTGCAACAACATGGATGGAGCTAGAGAGTATTATGCTCAGTGAAATAAGCCAAGCCGAAAAAGATAAGTATCACATGATTTCACTCATATGTGGAGTATAAGAACAAAGCAAAAAAACTGAAGGAACAAAACAGCAGCAGACTCACAGAACCCAAGAATGGACTAATGGTTACCAAAGGGAAAGGGACTCGGGGGTATGGGTGGGAAGGGAGGGACAAGGGGGAAAAAGGGGCATTACGATTAGCAGATGTAATGTTGGGGGGGCATGGGGAGGGCTGTACAGCTCAGAGAAGACAACTAGTGACTCTATAGCATCTCACTATGCTGATGGACAGTGACCGTAATGGCGTTGGTGGGGGGGACCTGATGAAGGGGGTAGTTTAATCACCATAATATTGCACATGTAATTGTAGATCAATGATACCAAAATAAACTATTAAAAAAAATCATCCATCATGATCAAGTAGGATTTATTTCAGGGGTGCAATGATGGTACAATATTCGAAAATCCATCAACATCATGCACCACATCAACAAAAAGAAGGAGAAGAACCACATGATCATCTCCATAGATGCTGAAAAAACATTCGACAAAATTTAGCATTCATTCATGGTAAAAATTCTCAACAAAATGGGTTGAGGGCAAGTATGTCAACCTAATAAAGGCCATATATGACAAACCCACAGCCAACATCATACTTAACAGTGAAACCCTCAGAACTTTTCCCTTAAGATCAGGAATAAGACAAGGATGCCCACTCTCACCACTTCAATTCAAAATAGTACTGCAAGTACCAGCTAGAGCAATCAGAGAAGAAAAAGAAATAAAAGGCATCTAAATCAGAAAAGTATAAAACTATCTCTATTTGCAGAACCCATAAAACTCCACCAGAAAATGTTAGAAAAAACAAACTTAGTTTACAGGATATAAAACCAATATACAAAAGTCAGTTGCACTTCTATACACATAGTGAACTATCCTAAAAATAGTAAGACAACAACCCCACTTACATTAACATCAAAAACAATAAATTACTTAGGAAGAAAAGCAAGGAGACAAAAGATCTATACACTTAAAACTATAGGAAACTGATGAAAGAAATTAACAAGAACACAATAAATGGAAAGATGCTCCATGGTTATGGACTGGAAGAGTATTGTTAATGTCCATCCTACCCAAAGTAATCTACAAAATCAATGCAATATATATCAAAATTCCAAAAGCAATTTTCACAGGAATGGGGGGAAAAATCCCAAGATCTATATGGAACCACAAAGGACTCCACGTAGACAAAGCAATCTTGAGCAAAAAGAAGAAAACTGAAAGTATCACACTTCCTGATTTCACTATAAAGCTACAGTAATCAAAACAGTATGGTACTATCTTAAAAACAGACATAGACCAATGTAACAGAACAGAAAGCCCAGAAAGAAACCCACACAACTAGATTCAATTGGTCTTCAACGATGGTGCCAAAACCACATAATGGGGAAAAGGCAGTCTTTTCAATAAATGGTGCTGAGAAAACTGGATATCTATATGGAAAAGAATGAAACTGGACCATCTCCCACCATATACAAAAATTGACTCAAGATCAATTGGACTTCAATGTTAAGACCTGAGGTTGTAAAACTACTAGAAAAAAATATGGGAGGAAATCTTCTTGACATTGGTCTGGGCAATAATTTTCTGTGTATGACTCCAAAGCAAAGGCAATAAAAGCAAAATATAGTGGGGCTATCAAACTAAAAAGCTTCTGCACAGCAAAAGGAAAGAAGAGTGAAGAGACAACCTCTGGAAAGACAGAAAATATCTGAAAACCACATATCTGATAAAGGGTTAAAATTCAAAATATACAAGTAGCTGAAACAACTCAATAACAATAAAACAAATAACCCAATTGAAAAACAGGCAAAGGACTTGAGTAGATATTTCTCAAAATAAGAAAGAAACCCATACATATGACAACAGATATATGAAAAGGCACTCATCACTGGTCATCAGTGAAATGCAAATCAGAACCACAAGATTACCACTTCACACCTGTTAGAACAGTTATTACCAAAAAGACAAAATATAACAAGTGTTGATGACGATATACAGAAAGGGGCACCCTTGTACACTATTGGTGGGAATGTGTATTAGTATACAGCTACTGTGGAAAACAGTATGGTGATTCCACAAAAAATTAAAAATAGAACTATCATAATATGATACAGCAATCCCACTTCTGGGTATATATTCAAGAAAATGAAAAGATACCAACAATGAAAAAAATATCTGCACTCCTAAGATCAATTTTAGCTTATTTATAATATATAGTATGGAAATCACCTAAGTGTCCATTGACAGATAAATGAAGAAATTAGGACACGAAAACATAGACACACAGACACACAACACACACACACACACAGTATTATATAGCATTAAAAAGGAAATCCTGCCATTTGCAACAACATGGATGAACATGGAGGACATTATGCTAAGTGAAATAAGCCAACAGATAAATACTGCATGAACTCACTGACACGTGGAATCTAAAAAGTCAAACTTAAAAAAGCAAAGAGTAGAATGGTGGCTACTAGAGGCTGGGTAGTGTGGGACATGGGGAGATGTTGGTCAGAGAGTACAAAATTTCCATTATGCAGGATGAATAAAATCTGGAGACCTAATATACAGCATGGTGACTATATTTAACTAAAATTTGCTAAAACCACAAATTTTAAGTGCTCTCAAACACACAAAAAGGTAACTGTGAGATGACAGATATGTTAATTAGCTTGATTGTGGTAACCACTTCACAATGTATCTGTATATCAAATCATCCTGTTTTTCTTCTTAAATATATTTAATTTTTATTTGCCAATGAAAACTCAGTAAAGCTGGAGGCAGGAAAGCAAAACAGCACTACTCACAATAGCCAAAAGGCTGAAAGAACAGATGAACAATACATGGTACAATCAGAAAATGTAATTTTCAGCCATAAAAAGGAATGAGGTTGGTATTTGGAATATTATTCAGCCACAAAAAAGAATGATAGTCTAGAACACAAAATCCCTGATTCAAAAAGATGTATGCACCCCTATGCTTATCACCACACTATTTGCAACAGCCAAGGTATGGAAGCAACCTGAGTGTCCATCAATAGATGAATAGATGTGGTACATATACACAATGGAATATTATTCAGCCATAAAAAGAAATCCTCCCATTTGCAACAACATGGATGCTCAGTGAAATAAGCCAGGTAGAGAAAGACAAATGCCATATGATTTCACTTATTTGTGGAATACAAAAACAAAGCAAAACAGAAGGAACGAAATAGCAGCAGACTCACAGACACTGAAAAGTGACTAGTGGTTGCCAAGGGAGAGGAGCTGGGGAAGGGTGGGTGAAGAAGATAAAGGGACACAATAATTCACAATCACAATGTAAGTTGGTCACGGGGATGGTAGTACAGCATGGAGAGTATCGTCAATGATTCTGTAACATCTTTCTGTGTTGATAGATAGCAACCACACCAGAGGGGATAAGGATTTAATAATACACACAACTGTTGAACGACTGTATTGTATATTTGAAACCAACATAAGACTGTACATCAACAATACTTCAACTTTAAAAAAAAGGAATAATATTCTGATACATGCTACAACATGGATGAATCTTGTAAATATTATACCAAATGAAATAAACCAAACACCAAGAGAGAAATACTGTATGATTCCACTAAACATAAGGTTCCTACTGAAAGTAGAAAAGAGGTTACCACGAGGTAGGGAAAGGAGGGAGTGGGGAGTTATTATTTAATGGGTACATATTTTCTTTTTGGGATCACAAAAATGAGTGGTGATGGTTACACAACACTGTGAATGTACTTAATGCTAGTGTACTGTACACTTAAAAATCATTCAAATTCAAAGTTTTATGATATATACTCTTTATAAGAAAAGGAATTAACTGTTGATATATTGTACAACATGGATGAACCTTGAAAACACTCATTGTGTGATTCCACTTATACAAAATATCAATGGGTAAGTCCATATAGACAGAAAGCAGGATTACTGGCTGCCAGGGGCTAGAGAAAGGTGGAAATCAGTGCTTTTTTGGGTATGGGATTTCCTTTTGGGTTGATGAAAATTTTCTGAAACTAGATAGTGGTGATAGCTGCACAACACTGTAAATATTTCAATATTTTGATGAACACACTTTAAAATGATAAAAATAGTAAATTTTATGTGTATCTTACCATAGTTTTTAAAAAGGAATCAAAAATATTAAATACCATACTTTATTATTAGCTTTATCATGGCATAATTCCTTTCAAATATATGCAGTATAAACAATTTTTTAATAAGGTAGGCATAATTTACTTGTCACAATATCCCAGAACTTAAAATCTGTATTAGATGTAGTCATGAGACCTAATAACTGAAACTTGTAAATAATCAGCCACAGTTTAACTTGCTTCTCCTTCAAATGTCTAATTAAGGACAAGTAAAATTTTTAAAGTTATAATTTGCACTCTCTTTCATTCTGTATTTTTACTCTCCCTTTAAGAGGTGCTAACAAACAGTAAATTGACCAGGAAAGTTTTTAGTAGAACAAACAAAATACCAAGAATTTAGATAATCTAAAACCCAGATAATCAAAAGGTAGCTATAACATTATAGAGGTCTCTGTCCTTCTGCTAAAATAGTATTAATTTAAAAACCTTTTCAAAGAATTCATCTCCTAGAATTTTAAGTAAAATTAATTACTAAAAACCTACTAATCGTACTTTTGCCCCCCACCCCACCCCCAAGCTCTGGTAAGAAACCTTTAATACCTGTAACTATAATGGTTATGATTATGATTATGATTATGTACAGTCCTTGAAGTATATCCAATTATCTCCAGAGATGCCTCAGAATTCTCCCAAACAACGAAATTGGCTCGATATGTGAGATCACATTGTACACTGCACTTAACATTTCCCCCTACACTTTTTTTGTTTGTTCCTTTCTAGTATGCCTTAGTGCTTGGCTAAGGATCCTGGGATAAATAATTCCACTAAAAAAGGCTGCATTCCTATCCTGCAAGTTCAGCTTTATTCCCTATTCATTCATTCATGCACTCACTCATTTGTTCAAGCAACAAATTTACTATATGCCAAGTCTTATTGCCCAGCTTTATTACAATTCAAGAACTAGTTATATAAATGACATTTCTTTCTAAGAAATAAGTAGAAGGGATGGAATACACAGCAAAATACAGAAAATATAAGAGGAATTTTGGGGGGAATGGAAACTAGTTAATCAACTGAGGCCAATTACTGGGGGTAGGATAAGAAAATAACTAGAAGCTTTCAAAAGCAACCAATAGTCAAAAAAAGAAAAAAGACCTTATGAGAATATATATCCCTTATGTCTGTCATTCTAAAATGAAAAAAGAACTATGAATAACTAATATTTGATCATTTTTAAACTATCAACAATATAAAAATAAGCCAAGTCAAAGAAAATCTAGAAACTTTTACTTTCTCCAAAAACTAATAAGCAAAGAATACACAAAGGTCTATTCAAATATTTATCACTGGATATTAGGAATCAAAAATTAATCTCAGTCCTCGTCCTCCAGGACATTCTAGGGATAACAGGGAAGACAAATAGTCTTGATGTGCAATATCATTATCTATCATGATGATCCACTGTTGAGACAATCAAAGTAAAATTTCCAAATATAGAACAAGAGTATTAAAACAATGAACCGTCCTGCTGACTTCCACAAATGACTGCCTTGCTAAGAATAAAAAATAGGAAAAATATTTGAAACTAGGCTTTAATTTGCTCTAAAATTCTTAACAGTAAAGGGGAGTAAGATGGGAAATGGAAAGTAATTCAGAATACCATTATTAATCAGAAGACTTAATCTTTCTTCTACTTACACATACAATTTGCGTTGGTCAAGACTGTACGAATACTGTGCTATATTACACCAAACTAAAAAAAAATTCAATGCAAAACAAAACAGCCAGCAGGAAGGAACAAGTAACTAAGAGGTGCTCTAACTCTGAAAAGACACGGAAATCCTATACAAATTTGATCACTGCATTTTCAGCCCACAGAGCAGATCTAAAGTCTTTTAAAATCTCTGGGTGATCAGGAAGTGATAATGAGGAAATGAGGTAGGGCAGGGACATGGGACAAGCATTATGATTAACTTTTCCTGCCTATGATGAAAAATGCTAAGATATAAACAGTATAGTCAAAACAGGAGGGGCTCCATCTCAAGGTTAAGATTCCATTTTAAAAACCAGGGAATTGGGAAGTAAGATTCATAACATATTCTTTGGTAATCAGCCAATAACCTATCTTAAGGCAAGGCAAGCAGTCCTAACTGATATGTTCCCAGTGCTTGAGGGTAATAACTATCTTGGAGAAGAAAAGGATCAATAAATGCCTTGTGTTAAATTAAGTTTATCTTACAGAATTATCTAGAGGACTGACTGTGAATGGTGACATAGTGTCACCAGAGAAAGACATCATGAGACCACATGTCAAGCCTGCACCTCCACACCCACTGCCCCATTCCTGAAAACCTTAAAAGACAGAATCCTAAGCCCTAGTACATCTCCTCCTCTCTGAGGTTGCCCACTCTCCCCTTTCTTCAAAAGTGTGTACTTTTTAAATAAAGCCTTCTCACTGCTCAACTTACTGCATTTTGTCTCTGTCCTCTCCCAGTGGTAAGTGTCTTTGTCACTTTACTATTTCATTCTATTTTCCAGACTCAAGCACAAGTCTTCACTCTCTCTCTCTTCTACTCCAGATAAGTAGGGAGGAGCTACTGAGAGCTCTGATTTGCACTTGCATGTTCCTATCACCTGGGTGAACTGGATGGGACTGCAGCTATATGATCATGCTCTTTAGCAGTAGCCTGCCTGAAAATCTCCTTCCTTTGCCTTTGGGAAGTTCTCAGAATATAATCTCACTCCATTCAGTGCTCTGCAGCTCCCCCAAATCCTGGGGTGGTAGAGGCTTACTTCCCACAATGTGAAGATTCAAGCAGACACTGAATGCCAGGCGACCCTGGCTTTAGGAGTTGCCAAGGGACTGGCCCTATGCCGAGCAGGAGTTCAGTGAGCTTCCCTTTCCTCCCTCTGCTCTTCCTTGCTCTCTGCTGCCTGCAAGGCCACTGCCACTCACTGCTAGTCCTGCTTTAATGAATTCCTTCCTTACCTACACTTGTCCAACCTGTTTGAGAATTCTTTCTTGTCCAGAGTCAAGAACCCTCCCCAGTCCAAGTTGGTGTTTCACCTGGTTCTTCACCTAGTGCGCAGGGAGAGACCTCCCCAGACACAGGTGCTCCACAATAGAAAGAAGGAAAATACTACTTTGAGTTTTTCATTTCTTACACTTCCTCCTCAGATTGCAAGGCCCCTCCCTCATACAATCTAGTTAAATATCCTTATACTGAGTGAATTATATACCTGCAATGTTTGTTGGAAAAGAGACTCATTTTCTACCTAAGATTACTTAAATATGCACTATTATTTTTAGGAAATACATTCTCACAAACCAATTTCATAGAATTATTTTTAAATTTGCTAAGGCTGTCTTCCCAAAAGAGAGTATTAGACTCTCTTCTATACCTGACCAAATATGAAACTATAAAGCAACCAAGTACAATACAGGCTTGATCCCACATGCTCCAGGAGCAGAAACTCAGGAGCCACTAATTCTGCCCAAAGAAATGGTGAAGGTTTATACAGTGGGCATGCCAAGTAGAGTAAGGGAAAGGTATCTGTGCAGAGAAAATAACATTTGCAAAGCAAAGGAATATATGCAAACAAGAAATGCAAGGTCTGCTCAGAAATTAGAGAAGGAAGGTCGGATTCAATATAAACTCAGTAGAGAAAAATCAACATCTGGATGACTGAGGAAGGTCAACAAAAAATAGAAATCAGATGACTAAGGTTTTTTGCTTAGGCAGCTGAGTATATTAGAGGAAGACATTCACCAAGATGAAAGGATGATAAAGAGAAGGAGCAAATTCACAGACCAACAATGAAGTTGTTTTTGGAAATAGAGTGTGAAATGACAAAAATGTTCAGTTGGCACCAAAAACAGTAAATCTGGAATTTAGGAGAGAGACTGAATTGAAAACAGAACTGGGTATTACTAGTATAAAAAGTGATACCAGCATAGTTACTAGCATAACAACAGTGGTCAAAAGTCCATATTTTAAAAAAATAAAGAAGTTATATAAAGGAGGAGGAGGAGGAGGAGGAAGGAACAAAGTAAAGAATCCAGTAGAATACCAAATATTAGATGGTGAAGTCGTGACTGGAGTCTCTTTTGATTCCCAGTCAAATATACTAATACCAGGTTGCCTTTCTAATGGGAAAGCAATAGAAAATTTTTAAATTCCCACTGTTTAGACTTCACTTCATCTTCAAATAAGACTTCTTTACCTTCAAAGTTATTATGTTACTTAAAGTCACCAAATTACTTAAATCATTTCTCAAAAGCAATCTCTACCTGAAGATATTGCTAACTTAGTTGTTTAACACTTCTGGTCTAGAAATCTAACTCTATTCCAAGAAAGGTATTTCTAAAAAAAAAAAAACACAACAGTTTGTATGTTCTATGAGGGCAAGGATTTGGTTTTTTTTACTGTTCAAACCCATTTTGCAACAGATACACCCAGTAGACATTCAATAAAGATTTTTTGAATGAATGAATGTCCCATTCTATAGGGGTAAAAAAGAAGAGAATAAAAGGAATTAAAATTATTTGTATCACATTTAATGACAGTTAAATTGGGCTTCTTGTGAAGATAGATTATATGAGTAGTATGTATTACTTATCCTATTTTGTGATTTTAATTTTTATGTTGCCCTCAATTTTAAAAGTGCAATCAAGCTGTGGAAAACAGTATAGCAATTCCTCAAAAAAATATATATATAATTTTTTTATACAATCTAACAATTCCACTTCTGAGTATTGAAAGCAGGGTCTTGAAGAGACATTTATACATTGATGCTCATAACAGCACAATTCACAATAGCTAAAACATGAAAGCAACCCAAGTGTCTACAAGGAATGAATGGCTAAGCAAAATGCAGCTTATACATACATACAATAAAATATGATTCAGCCTCAAAAAGGAGGGAAATTCTGACACAAGGTACAACCTAGATGAACTACGAAAACATTATGCTAAGTGAAATAAGTCAATCAAACACACACACGCATATACACATATAGAACTCTGTATGAGTCCTCTTAAGGAGGTATTTAAAGTAATCAAAATCAAAGAAACAAAATAAAATGGTGGTTGCCAGAGGCTGAGAGAAGAAGGGAATTACTGTTTAATGAGTAGAAAGCTTCGATTTTGCAATTTGAAAAGAGTTCTATAGATGGATGGAGGGATGGTTAAACAACAACATGAATGTACAATATGACTGTACACTTAAAAGTGGTTGAGATAGTAAATTTTATATTTGAGAATTTTTTTTAATGGGGGAAGAAAAGTCAATCCCAAAAGCTTATAACACTATATTCTTCCATTTATGTAACATTATTGCAATGACAAAAATACAGAAATGGAGAACAGATTTCCACATTAGTGGTTGTCAGGAGTTAAGGAAAAGGTGGGAGTTAGAAGCCCTGGCATAAAAGGGCACCATGAAAGAATCTTGGGGTTATAGAACTGTTTTGTATCTTGACTATATCAATGTCAACATCATGCCTGTAATACTGTACTGTATGTTTTGGAAGAAGAGTACGGAGGAACCTCTATGTATTATTTCCTACAACTAAATGTGAACCTACAATTATCTAAAAATGAAAAGTTTAATTTAAAGCAGGCAAGTCCAGATGTACAGTTTTGTACTTAATACTCCACACCAGAAATTTCAGTGTAAGGGGTAACAAATCATGCAGTAAATAAATTTTCCCAATAAAACATGCATACCACAGTGCTAATAGCACTTGGGTACTAAAAATAGTTCCAAAAAAAAAAAAGCTCATTGACACATTCCACCGAATGATGACAATGATAATGAGGATAAAAACAACTAAGAGGTTCCTCAAAAGTTTAATCACAGGATTACCACGATTTAGCAATTCCACTCCTATGTCTATACCAAAAACTAAACACAGGGACTCAAACAGATACTTGTACACCAATATTCCCAATAGCCAAAACATGGAAGCAACCCTAGTATCCACTGACAGATGAATGTGGTATAAACATACAATGGAATATTATTCAACTGTAAAAGGGAATTAAGTTCAGATTCATGCCACAACAACAGAGCTTATCAGGCAGGGCTAGGGTAAAAGGGTAATGAAAAGTTTTTGTTTTAGGTAATAGAGAAGTTTTGAAATAGATAATGTGACAAGTTACATAATACTGTTGAATGTACTTAATGCTACTGAAATGTAAACATAAAAGTCATCAAAATGGTAAGTTTATCACAATTTTTAAAAACAGTAATAGCAGCTATAACTTATTTAGTGCTTACTATATGCCAGCCACCATGCCTTTTAAATAATATGCAAGAATTAACTAATTTAAAACTCTTTGAGATGGGTCAGAATCCCCACTTTATAGATGAGGAAATAACGCAAGACACAGTTGGTGTAACTAACACAAAACAGTCATTGGTGAGCTAGAATCTGAATCCAGTCTCACTCCCGGTGCTCTTAACCTATGCTACTGCTATAACACTTTACTAACAGATGATTAATGTCAGCGAGGAAAAGCTGAATTTATTGATTCGTATTTTGACAATAAATGAAAATTATTTTTAAATGTCAAATTACCACTACAAATTGGGTAAATAAAGGAGATTGAAATGTACTTCAAAAAACATGCTTAGTTAGAACCCACAGAGACCACAAGCTTATAAAAGAAAGAAGGTACCAAATTAAAGTTTTAAGAACCGTGAAGTAGACAATCAAGGCTACATTTCAGGAAATATACTAGTACTATACTGCCTCTTTGTCTAGTAAACTTTCTATTAATGTAAAAGATACATTTACAAAAGTGCACAAAATTCACAAAGTATAAATGCTGTGTAACCAGCAAAAAACTTTCTAATACTCTCAGGACCCCTCTCCCCATCACTGTACAGTTTTAAGTGTTAATTTTAAGAGGGCCAACCCCTTTCCTTACGAGTTAATGTGATAGGATCTCCCAGCAAGGTTCTCTAAAGACTTAAGCCAGTCAGGGTAATACTTTCAGGACTTCTTTTGATAGTGATTTAACAGAAAAAAAAAAGCTAGTGTTCAAAAGAAAATCTGGTACCTTTAATATCCTTGCTGGTCCCACTGCAGAAAAAAACTATTCAATTGTTAAAAAATAATCTCATTCCATTATTAGTGCTTCAGATTTATACCCACTATATCTTACATCACATTGAATTCTGAAAGAAGAGGTAATGAGGGACACAACATACCAATACTTCCATGTAGAACATTTTCAACACTCAGGTTTCTCATCAAGGAAAAGCATGAACTTGATAGCAGAAATATCATTAACCATGCATGGACTTCAAACACATAATTCAGTGTATAATGACAGAATACACTGGAATAATTTCAACAGACAACTTTCAAGTCACTTTGACATTGGCTGTTTTCACCGTAAAGGAAGCCAACAAAATCCAGGCAAGATGGGAGTCTCCTAAGAGGGCTTCTTCAAATGATTAGTAGTCCTTAAGGTCTAGAAATCAATTGTATTTAGGATGAATCTGTCAAAAGACGTCATCCATTTTTTTCAGATCTCCACAGACAATGGTGATACCCACTAGTTCACTGCAAATCATTATTATTAATTCAATTTTGACTAATACATTGTTAAATAACTCTTACTCATTTAATTTTTCCATAAGGCTCAATTTTCTAATTTCTGCTTATTTCCTGGTATCTTTACTAGAGTCTACCAAATTCTTTTATATCTTATCCAGCAAAAAAGCTCAGAATTAGGTAAGAGTATTACTAAAACTTACAAAATAATAATTACTCTTTACAATTATTATCATGTGATATGTGATACAAAATATACATGTAAAATGTGAAACTAACACACTATTAGTTAGGCACCAGAGAGCATTCCTATAATCGTTTCTCCTAAATTTCTGAATTTTTGTTTGAGTAATTTTATTAACTGCAATGAGTTGAATTTGTTATTTTAAATAACATAATAATTAGCTACATCATTTGCATTGTTACTTAAGTTTATCATTTTACGGAAGATGAAATCAAGAAAAGTCAAGATTCTCCCAAGGACTCTATGACAACTTACAGCTTTTGAAGAATTAAAAGAATTTTTTACATCTCTTACAATCCTTTCAAAAACTCCATAGTAGATAGGACTTGACTTGACCAAGGTCATAAAGGTTTAAGGGGCATTTTGGTACACTGAAAAGTACCCTAGTACGTGGTCCCACAGTGACTGAGTCCAAACATAGGTTCCATTGTGTTGTAAATTCCTAGGCTGTCACTTAACTTTCCTAAAGTAAGTTCTCTCATGACATGAAGGAAAAGTATTTACTTTAATGCTATAGAGAGGACAGGTTAAGGTACATAAGGTATCTTAAACTACAGAAGGCACTCAAACAATAATTACATCCAAGCAAGTGTAAAAACAAAATTCAGATCTAGGCCTTACTTAGAGATTTACCATTTTTCTGCTTTCCTTTTCACAGGAAAACTTCTCAAAGAGGAGTGTATAGTTGCTTACTCCATTCCCCAACCTCACATTCTCATTCCATCTCTTACCTCATACCTCTCTGCACTCAAACTTCTACACATGGATGCTGTGCTTATCAAAGTCACCAATAAAATTCTTACCAAATCTAGTGGATACCTATCAATGATTCCCAAATATTTCTCTGGTTCTAACATCTTCACCGAACTCCCAAATACTACTTTAACTACCACCAAGTACAAAACCTCTACACTGAGGCAAAAATCTCTTCAATATAAACATAAGCGACTTTTTCCTGAATGCATCTCCTTGGGCAAGGGAAACAAAAGCAGAAGTGAACAAATGGGACTACATCAAGCTAAAGAGCTTCTGTACAGCAAAGGACACCATCAGCAGAACAAAAAGGCATCCTACAGTATGGGAGAATATATTTGTAAATGACATATCCAAGAAGGAGTTAACAGCCAAAATATATAAAGAACTCACATGCCTCAACACCCAAAAACCAAATAACACTATTAAAAAACAGATGGAGGATATGAACAGACATTTATCCAAAGAAGAAATTCAGATGGCCAAAAGGCACATGAAAAGATGCTCCACATCGCTAATTATCAGGGAAATGCAAATTAAAACCACAATGAGATATCACCTCACACCAGTTAGGATGGCCAACACAGAAAAGACTAGGAACAACAAATGCTGGCGAGGATGCGGAGAAAAGGGAACCCTCCCTACACTGCTGGTGGGAATGCAAATTAGTTCAACCATTGTGGAAAGCAGTATGGAGGTTCCTCAAAAAACTCAAAATAGAAATACCATTCGACCCAGGAATCCCACTCCTAGGAATTTACCCCAAGAACGCAGCAGCCCAGTTTCAAAAAGACAGATGCACCCCTATGTTTATTGCAGCACTATTTACAATAGCCAAGAAATGGAAGCAACCTAAGTGTCCATCAGTAGGTGAATGGATTAAGAAGATGTGGTACATATACACAATGGAATATTATTCAGCCATAAGAAAAAAACAAATCCTACCACTTGCAACAACATGGATGGAGCTAGAGGGTATTATGGTCAGTGAAATAAGCCAAGCCGAAAAAGACAAGTATCAAATGATCTCACTCATATGTGGAGTATAACAACAAAGAAAAAAACTGAAGGAACAAAAACAGCAGCAGACTCACAGAACCCAAGAACGGACTAATAGTTACCAAAGGGAAAGGGACTGGGGAAGAAGGGCAGGAAGGGAGGGATAAGAGGATAAAAGGGGCATTACGATTAGCAGACATAAGGTGGGGGGGGCACGGGGAGGACTGTATAACTCAGAGAAGACAAGTAGTGATTCTCATCTCACTACACTGATGGACAGTGACTGTAATAGGGTTGGTGTGGGGGACCTGATGAAGGGGGTAGTTTAATCACCACAATATTGCTCATGTAATTGTAGGTTAATGATACCAAAATAAATTGTAAAAAAAAGAAAAAATGTATGTTAAGAACTGGACAGACACATCACCTAAAAACAGAATACACAAATAGTCAATAAGCACATGAAAAAAAATGCTCATTAATACCAGCTATCAGAAAAAATGCAAGAACCATATGAGATACCACTTCACACTAAAAGAATGGCTTTTTCTTTCACCAAATACTGCTGACAGAAGGATAAACTGATACAACTTTGAGAAATTGTTAACTTTTTAAGAAACTGTCAAATATACACATGACTAAACCATACTACTCCTAAGAATTTATTCAAGAGGAATAAAAATTTAAGTTCACAAAAAAGACTTGTACATAAATGTTCATAGCAGCCTTCATCAAGAGCCAAATACTGGAAATTTAAACATTCAGGTGAATGAATAAACAAATTGTGGCAACACCATGATGACTACTACTGAGCAATAAAAAGGAACAAGCTATTGGTAGACATCAATAGCAATGAACCTCAAAAACATTACATTGAAAGAAGCAAGTCACTAAAGTATGACTGTATTTATGTGAAGTTCTAAGGCAAAATTAATCTATGCAGATAGGTAGTTTCCTTGTGCCAGGTATGGAGGTATGGAGTGGGCTAACTGCAAAGGGACAGGGAGATGATAATAAAAATTCTATATCTTAATTGGAGTGATGGTTGCATAAACTATCAAAATTAATCTAATAGACCATTCATTTTATACTGTATAAATTATAATTCAGTAAATTTTAAGTGCTAAAAAAAGACAACACTAAAGTTTATTACTTAGTCCTAGATTACTGAATATTTTGGGAAACTACAAATCTACATGAGTTAACAACCATATTACTTTTAAATTGGTTAAATAATAAAAAGGATCTTCCTTCAATGAATATTCCCTAATCTTTATTCTCCCCAAAGGAAAAGTAAACACTAATTCAAAACCATTCTGGTTTCTCCAAAGTCCTTCTAGAGACCTACCTCAAAAGCATATTATTTCCTATTACCATGAAAACTGATGCTAATTTAGAGGCTATCATGTATAAGATTAAGGTGAGCCTTTATACATTTCTCATTTAACCTTAACTTTATATCCAAGATATATAAATTGTCATACCTACACTAAACCAAAATAGGTAAAATATGCAGACCTTGATTATTAGGGACTTCCGGGAATATGGCGACGTGAACGGACCAGCAGAAAAATTCCTCCCAACATTATATTTATTCACGAAAATACAGCAAATACAACTATCCCTAAAAGAGAGACCAGAATACACAGGAAAGTGCACAGCGTACAGCTACACCTGTGAGAACTTGGCAGCCGGTGAGGCGGACGGGATACGGAGCGGCGACCCGGTGGGACCGAGCGCTGCCCCCCAACCCCAGAGCTCCGGCGGCCAGACACTCCGGACAGAGGACTCAGCACCCAGCGAGTCGGGACGGAAACGCGATCCAGCGAGATCAGAGCACCCCTCCACCCCAGCACTCCGGCGGGAGTCCCGGCAAGGCGGTCATGAGAAGACAGAAGAATATGATACAGACAAAGCTTCAGACAAACACCACCCCAGAAAAAGAAGCAGAAGAAATGGACATGCACAGTCATCCAGAAAAAGAATTCAGAATAAAAGTCATAGCCATGCTGACGGATCTACAGAAAAATGTGCAAGAACTGAGGGAGGAAGTGAGGGAAGTGAGGAAAGACAATGCAGAAATGAGACAAGCCATCGACCGGCTCAACAGCAGATTGAATCAGGTTCAAGACACGATCAAGGAATTACAAGACAGGGACCAGGAATACAAAGAAGCGGAGGCAGAGAGAGATAAAAGGATCTCTAAGAATGAAAGAATATTAAGAGAACTGTGTGACCAATCCAAACGGAGCAATATTCGCATTATAGAAGTACCAGAGGAAGAAGAGAGAGAAAAAGGGAGAGAAAGTGTCTTTGAATAATAATTGCCGAAAACTTCCCCACGCTGGGGAAGGAAATAGTCTCACAGTCCACGGAAGCCCACAGATCTCACAACACAAGGGACCCAAAGAAGACAACACCAAGACACATAATAATCAAGATGGCAAAGATCAAAGACAAGGACAGACTATTAAAGGCAGCTAGAGAGAGAAAAAAGATCACCTACAAAGGAAAACCCATCAGACTGTCATCAGACTTCTCAACAGAAACACTACAGGCCAGAAGAGAATGGCATGATATATTTAACGTAATGAAACACAAGGGCCTCGAACCAAGAATATTGTATCCAGCACGATTATCATTTAAATATGACGGAGGGATTAAACAATTTCAAGACAAAAGAAAGTTGAGAGAGTTTGCCACCCATAAACCACCACTACAGGATATCTTAAACGGACTGCTCTAGAGGGAAACACCCCTAAGGCTAAAAAGATGTCACCAGAGAAAATAAAAGCATAGCAAAGAAAGCAGACCATCCAAATACCAACTAAAGGCAAAGAATGAAACACCTAATATATAAAGAAAGGAGGAGGAAGAATAGGAAGGGAGAGACAAAGAAACATCAGACGGCGTTCACAATAACTTAACAAGAAAGTTAAGTTAGATTCTTAGATAATAAAGAAGCAACCCTTGAACCTTTGGTAACCACGAATCTAAAGCCTGCAATGGCAATAAGTACATATCTATCAATAATCACCCTAAATGTAAATGGACTGAATGCACCAATCAAAAGACACAGAGTAACAGAGTGGATAAAAAAGCAAGACCCATCTATATGCTGCTTACAAGAGACTCACCTCAAACCCAAAGATATACACACACTAAAAGTGAAGGGATGGAAAAAAATATTTCAAGCAAACGACAAAGAGAAAAAAGCAGGTGTTGCAGTACTTGTATCAGATAAAACAGACTTCAAAACGAAGAAAGTAGCAAGAGATAAAGACGGACATTACATAATGATAAAGGGGTCAGTCCAACAAGAAGATATAACCATTACAAATATATATGTACCCAACACAGGAACATCAGCATATGTGAAACAAATACTAACAGAAGTGAAGGAGGAAATAGACAGCAATGCAATTATTCTAGGAGACTTTAACACGCCACTCACTCCAAAGGATAGATCAACCAGGCAGAGGATAAGTAAAGACACAGAGGCACTGAACAACACACTAGAACAGATGGACCTAACAGATATCTACAGAAATCTGCACCCAAAAGCAGCAGGATACACATTCTTCTCAAGTGCACATGGAACATTTTCCAGAATAGACCACATTCTAGGCCACAAAAAGAACCTCAGTAAAGTCAAAAATATTGAAATCTTACCAACCAACTTCTCAGATCACAAAGGTATAAAACTAGAAATAAATTTCAGAAAGAAATCAAAAAGGCTCACAAATACATGGAGACTTAACAACATTCTCCTAATGAATCAATGGGTTAACAACCAAATCAAAACAGAAATCAAAGAATATATGGAGACTAATGACAACAACAACACAAAGCCACAACTTCTGTGGGACGCAGCAAAGGCACTTCTAAGAGGAAAGCATATTGCAATCCAGGCCTATTTAAAGAAGGAAGAACATTCCCAAATGAATAGTCAAAAGACACAATTACTGAAATTGGAAAAAGAAGAACAAATGAGGCCCAAAGTCACCAGAAGGAGAGACATAATAAAGATCAGAGAAGAAATAAATAAAATTGAGAAGAATAAAACAATAGAAAAAATCAATGAAACCAAAAGCTGGTTCTTTGAAAAAATAAACAAAATAGATAAACCCCTAGCCAGACTCATTAAGAGAAAAAGAGAATCTACACACATAAACAGAATCACAAATGAGAAAGGAAAAATAACGACAGACCCCACAGAAATACAAAGAATTATAAGAGAATATTACGATCATCTATATGCCAAAAAGCTGCAAAACCTAGAAGAAATGGACAACTTCTTAGAAAAATACAGCCTTCCAAGACTCACCAAGCAGGAAACAGAAAAACTAAACAGACCAATCACCAGCAACAAAATTGAATCGGTAATCAAAAAACTACCCAAGAACAAAAGCCCTGGACCTGATGGATTCACTTCTGAATTCTACCAGACATATAGAGAAGAAATAACACCCATTCTCCTTAAAGTTTTCCAAAAAATAGAAGAGGAGGGAATACTTCCAAACTCTTTCTATGAAGCCAGCATCACTCTAATACCAAAACCGGGCAAAGACCTCACTAAAAAAGAAAATTACAGACCAATATCCCTGATGAATGTAGATGCAAAAATACTCAACAAAATATTAGCAAACTGAATTCAAAAATACATCAAGAGGATCATACACCATGATCAAGTGGGATTCATCCCAGGGATGCAAGGATGGTACAACATTCGAAAATCCATCAACATCATCCATCACATCAATAAAAAGAAGAACAAAAACCACATGATCATCTTCATAGATGCTGAAAAAGCATTTGACAAAATTCAGCATCCATTTTTGATTAAAACTCTCAACAGAATGGGTATAGATGGCAAGTACCTCAACATCATAAAGGCTATATATGACAAACCCACAGCTAACATCATACTTAATAGCGAGAAGCTGAAAGCTTTTCATCTAAGATCGGGAACAAGACAGGGGTGCCCACTCTCTCCACTGTTATTCAACATAGTACTGGAGGTCCTAGCCACGGCAATCAGACAAAACAAAGACATACAAGGCATCCAGATTGGTAAAGAAGAAGTCAAATTGTCACTATTTGCAGATGATATGATACTGTACATAAAAAACCCTAAAGACTCCACTCCAAAACTACTAGAACTAATATCTGAATTCAGCAAAGTTGCAGGATACAAAATTAACACACAGAAATCTGTTGCTTTCCTATACACTAATGATGAGCTAACAGAAAGAGAAATCAGAAAAACAATTCCATTCACAATTGCACCTAAAAGAATAAAATACCTAGGAATAAACCTAACGAAAGAAGTGAAAGACCTGTACTCTGAAAACTACAAGACACTCCTAGGAGAAATTAAGGAAGACACTAACAAATGGAAATGCATCCCATGCTCTTGGCTAGGAAGAATCAATATTGTCAAAATGGCAATACTACCTAAAGCAATCTACAGATTCAACGCAATCCCTATTAAACCACCAACAGCTTTCTTCAATGAACTGGAACAAATAATTCTAAAATTCATATGGAACCAGAAAAGACCCCGAATAGCCAAAACAATCCTGAGAAGGAGGAATCAAACAGGGGGAATTACGCTCCCTGACTTCAAGCTCTACTACAAAGCCACAGTAATCAAGACAATTTGGTACTGGCACAAAAACAGACCCACAGACCAGTGGAACAGAATAGAAAATCCAAACATTAACCCAAACATATACAGTCAATTAATATTTGATAAAGGAGCCCTGGATATACAATGGGGAGATGACAGCCTCTTCAGCAGCTGGTGTTGGAAAAACTGGACAGCTACATGTAAGAGAATGAAACTGGACTACTGTCTAGCCCCATACACAAAGGTAAACTCAAGGTGGATCAAAGACCTGAATGTAAATCATGAAACCATAAAACTCTTAGAAAAAAACATAGACAAAAATCTCTTGGACATAAACATGAGTGACTTCTTCATGAACATATCCCCCCAGGCAAGGGAAACAAAAGCAAAAATGAACGAATGGGACTATATCAAGTTGAAAAGCTTCTGTACAGCAAAGGACACCATTAGTAGAACAAAAAGACATCCTACAATATGGGAAAATATATTCATAAATGATGTATCTGATAAGGGGTTGAGATCCAAAATATACAAAGAACTCACGCACCTTAACAAACAAAAAGCAAATAACCCAATTAAGAAAGGGGCACAGGACATGAATAGACACTTCTCTAAAGAAGAAATTCATATGGCCAACAGGCACATGAAAAAATGCTCCACATCGCTAATCATCAGAGAAATGCAGATTAAAACCACAATGAGATATCACCTCACACCAGTGAGGATGGCCAACATCCAAAACACAAACAACAACAAATGTTGGCGAGGATGTGGAGAGAGGGGAACCCTCCTACATTGCTGGTGGGAATGCAAATTAGTTCAACCATTGTAGAAAGCAGTATGGAGGTTCCTCAAAAAACTCAAAATAGAAATACCATTTGACCCAGGAATCCCACTCCTAGGAATTTACCCCAAGAATGCAGCAGTCCAGTTTGAGAAAGACAGATGCACCCCTATGTTTATTGCAGCACTATTTACAATAGCCAAGAAATGGAAGCAACCTAAGTGCCCATCAGTAGATGAATGGATTAAGAAGATGTGGTACACATACACAATGGAATATTACGCAGCCATAAGAAAAAAACAAATCCTACCATTTGCAACAACATGGATGGAGCTGGAGGGTATTATGCTCAGTGAAATAAGCCAGGCCGAAAAAGACAAGTACCAAATGATCTCACTCATATGTGGAGTATAACAACAAAGAAAAAAAAAAATGAAGGCACAAAACAGCAGCAGACTCACAGAACCCAAGAATGGACTAACAGTTACCAAAGGGAAAGGGACTGGGGAGATGGGTGGGAAGGGAGGGATAAGAGGGTAAAAGGGGCATTACGATTGGCAGGCATAGGGTGGTGGGGCCCGGGGGGGACTGTACAGCTCAGAGAAGACAAGTAGTGATTCTCATCTCACTACACTGATGGACAGTGACTGTAATAGGGTTGGTGGGCGGGACCTGATGAAGGGGGTAGTTTAATCATCACAATATTGCTCATGTAATTGTAGGTTAATGATACTAAAATAAAATAAATTGTAAAAAAAAAAAATATATGCAGACCTTCCATAAGTCATCTGCACTATAATACCACATAACCATACTATTGTACCAACTATTTCAGAAATAAAATTCGTCCAAGTTAAGTTATCTGGCACGTAGAGTCAAACTTTCAAGTAAAGTTAGACTTTGGTAAAGCACCTGTCTTAAAGGACCTATCTCATCCTGAATAATATACCCTCTACAACAGAAGAATTTTCTGTTGTTATTTTACAAGGCTACATATAGAGAATCCAAGAAAAGTGGTTAATAACCTTCCTCAATATTACAATCAGAAATAGAAATAAAACTTGCATCTACAACCTTTCTCAATATTGCTCAATTTCACTAAACCATAAGGCCTTTCAACCACCAATATAAAAGAAAAGGAATGGAAAGAAAAAAGAAAAACCTAGAATATATAACTATTTGCAGACCTCACAGCAACTCTTCTCAGACCAAAAATGCAATGAAAACCTTTCAAGGGGAAAAAAGGTTTCAATCTTAAACTAAGTGATTTATAGTAGTTGCCATCAAACATTTCAGGAAGTTGACTCAAATTTATATAATGAATTCTCTTACAATCAAAATTAAAAGTCTCAAACTTCAAAACATATATTTAATAGCAACTGGATGACTAAATACACGAAAGTATTCTTAAGTTTCAAGTACAAAATGTGAACAGAGCACCTGCTTACTAGTTTCCAAAGTCTGTGGATATTAGCCAGCAATGCAAAAAAAAAAAACAGCAATATGTTTCCTCATCAAAGTACATCCTCAACTGTCTGCAACCCAGCTTCTATTAAAAGTGGTTGAGAGAAATGACATTTAGGTGAGATCTACAAAATATGCTCTATGTCTACCTACTCCTTTAGGTTCTATTTCTGTATCAAGCAATCCACCAATCACATTACTCTGGCCCAGAAGTCACAAACTTGAACATGTGAAGCAGGCTGCTGAAAGACAAAAGGCTGTTATTGTTGGATCAGAAACTGCTTACAAGATTTACAATTCAAATTTTAAAGCACATGCTGTTCAACAGTGCTGTGGTAACTAGCTAAGCATATAAAAAAAAATTAAATTAGATCCCTCTCTCACATCATATACAAATATATATACATGTATTTTTTTTTCAGGCACAACCAAGACTTAAATGTAAAAAACAAATTTCTAAAAATTTTATAAAGAAATATGGGAGACTCTTAATGACCTTGGGGTATGAGTAGATTTCTTAAATTTAAGTCACAAAGGACACAAACCAGTAAGGAAAATAGTGACAGATTTGATAATCATCTCCATTCAACAAAACAAACCATATAAAAAATTAAGTGTGGAAAGCAATATGGAGGTTCCTCAAAAAACTAAAAATACAAATACCATTTGACCCAGGAATTCCACTCCTAGGAATTTACCCTAAGAATGCAGGAGCCCAGTTTGAAAAAGACACATGCACCCCTTATGTTTATGGCAGCACTATTTACAATAGCCAAGACATGGAAGCAACCTAAGTGTCCATCAGTAGATGAATGGATAAAGAAGATGTGGTATGTATACACAATGGAATACTATTCAGACATAAGAAACAAACAAATCCTACCATTTGCAACAACATGGATGGAGCTGAAGGATATTATGCTCAGTGAAATAAGCCAGGCGGAGAAAGACAAGTACCAAATGATTTCCCTCATTTGTGGAGTATAACAATAAAGCAAAATTGAAGGAACAAAACAGCAACAGACTCACAGACTCCAAGAAGGGAATAGCAGTTACCAAAGGGGAGGGGTACGGGAGGGCAGGTAGGGAGGGAGGGAGAAGAGGATTTAGGGGTATTATGATTGGCACACATGGTATGGGGGGATCAGGGGGAAGGCACTGTAGGACAGAGAAGGCAAATAGTGACTCTGTGGCATCTTATTACACTGATGGGCAGTGTCTGCAGTGGGGCATGGGGGGGACACGGTAACAGGGGTGAATGTAGTAACCCCATTGTTTTTTCATGTGAAACCTTGGTAAGAATGTATATCAATAATACCTTAATAAAATAAATAAATAAATAAATCTAAAAAAAAAAGTTAACAGATAAGCCACACAGACTAGAAGAAGATATTTGCAATTCACTTAAGAATATGTAATAAATAAACCAGAATATGTAATAAGCTCCTACAATCAATTTAAAAAGACAACCTAATTGGCTGGAGGGAAGTGGGGAGACAGCTGATTCAAGATTGTTGTCCAACATTTGAATACATGCTCAATCTCATAATTAAACACGAAAAATAAAAATTAAGATGGTACATATCATTTCACACTCATCTGATTTATAAACATGTAAAAAATCTGATAATGCCATAGATCATAAGGATTTAGAAACAGCATATTCTCATATTCTCATGCTAAAAAAATACAAAGTGACGCAATTTTGGAGAGCAATTTGACAATATCTGATAAGAGTTCAAAATTTCCATAATCTCCATAACCTGCAATCAAGTAATTCCACTTCTAGGTAATCTACCCTAAAAACTTCATTTCAAACTTAGTAACCACATACATATGCATACAAACACACAGAGAAACAAAAATTTCACAAAACAATTTATCCTTACTGCCTGTAATACAACCTACTACTTTTCTTATTTTAATTCCTAAACTGATTTCACAACCCATTAATGGCTCCCAATATGCAGTTTGAAAAACTTGCCAAAGATCTTAAATATGTGCACAAGGATTCCTAACTGGGAATGTACAACATAGCATTGTTTTCAAAACAGAAAAAACTGGAAACAACCTAAAGACTATCAGCATAGAATAAATTTCAACTAGCTGTATTCATATAAAAGAATAATGTAACCATACAGCAGGTAAAACTGATGACTATAATTAGACTGAACCACATGAAACTGTCATTTTTGTAGGTCAAAATGGTAAAATATCAGTATCCCGTATGAATCTAAAAAAGATGTTTTGTGAAAAACAAGTTACAGAAATATACAGGATATCATTTAAAGTTTGAAAATACTCAAAACATTATTACAATTTGTTTATGAATGTACTGTACGTGGTAATTACATAAAACCAAGGCACTAGGGATGATCAACACCAAATTCAGGATAAGCTTTACTTCTGGAAAGGAAGTGAAATATAATCCAAGAAGGTGCTTCAACTGTATGTGAAATTTCTTTCTTAAAAAAATGGGAAGTCTGGGGAAATGTTAAGATTTTGATATAGCTATATGGTGGATATATGAATGTTAATTATATTGGCCTCTGTATTCTCCTACATGTTTGATATATTTTTAAGGCAAAAAGAAGACAACAAAACACACAGCTGCAGTACAAATTCAAACCAACCCCCACACAAAACTTCTTTCACTGGCTTGAAACATTAATACTTAGTCTTCACCATTTTTAACTAGTCCTCACCTTTTTTTAACTCAAGCAAAGAAAAGAAAAAGCTTTTATGTAATACCCAATTTAAATAGTTCTTTAAAATCTGTCAAGAGATTTACCCCGGGAAAATTAGTTTTGTTCTTCCTTCCAGTTTAGTGCTATGTACTTTACCATATTTCCATTTTTACCTTTGCTGCCAAGAAAATTCAAATCCAAATTTTATTCTGAGCCAGTGCATTATGCTGCCACTTGGGAAAATAATACATGCTTCCTCCTTTTACTCATTTCTCTTATATATATATGTATATTTTTTAATTACATTTCTTAATCTTTTATTTTACACTACCAGAAACTATTTCTGGAATGAAATAGGATATAAATAAATTCCAAGAAAATTAAAAGTAGTCCTTCTGTTCTATTATGCTATAGAGTTTTCACCACTACTTCCTGACCGAAGGGATGGTGCATAGATGCAACTGTCCATACCTGTTCTCTAAACTAAAATTTTAGGACACATATGATTAAAGTGAATATGCTGTCAGAGAAAAATAATTAATATTCTAACAAAAAAATACAAATAAAACATGGCCAAATTTTAATAAGCTAATTAATTTTGTCTCTTTAAGACAATATACTTTGTATGCTTTGTTTCCTAGGGCATGGATACTGTGGAAAATATACAAGTCCACTAAGAATATGTAACGTAAGTCAGCTATAAAAAAAAATCCTATTTTTCTGTGGTCATCCATTAAAAATTTTGAATTGTCCTTTCCCACAGGTATTTTCCCCATGCACGAAGATATTCTGGAAGTTTCCAGAATGCAGCTTCCCTTTTCCTTCTGCCTGGACACTTATCAGGTCTAATTAAGCCAAGCTGTAATATCATTTAGCCAGCATACATCTTCTTTAACACATGGTATACTCCAATACAGAAAATTCAAAACATGGGACACATAAAAATAAGTCCCCTATTTAATCCATCCTGTAACTTCCAAAACTAATACCAAATGTTAATTATTCCTAACAAACAGATCCTAGGATATCAATCAGTCTTTTTTATCTCATTTCAGAAATAATGGGTGAAGGTAGAGAATATATAGCAAGATAACAATTATATGCTGCAATTTTTCAAGTTTATATTTCACAAATACTTTGAAAAGATTATTTTTAACAAAGTTAAAGCACTTCACTCAGCAAAAAACCCAAAAGAACATGATCCAATTTAGGTCTTAAAAAGACCTTTTATTCACCACCTGTTATACACACCAGGATTGCTACTAGATAGGAAGAAGCTATATGCTCATTGCCTCAAGAAATATACAGTCTACTGGGCAGACACCCAGATACTTTTAAGAGGAGTGGCAAAATCATACTGTTTTCAAGGGCCAGATAGGAAATCCAAATAGGTAAGTAGCTCTGTCTCACTAGGAAAAACAACTACAGACTGTATGCCCAACTAAGGTAATTTTAAATCAACTTCAAAAGAATGCCATCAAAACAAAACACATATCCCAATGAGACAGAAAATACATTGCAAGAAATGTTTAACTGCCAATCAGATACAGATTTTTCTTTAAAGGTGGCAAACTTCAGAATGCTATTAAAACAAAACACATCATCTTCCAGTGAGAAAGAATACAGTGCAAGAAATGTTTAACTGCCAATTAGATAAACAAAGATTTTTTTAAAAGGAAAGCTGGCAATGCAATGAAGAAGCTAGATCTCACCCACATTTCTGATAAGAGTTTACACTGCTGTGACCTTTCTGGATGGCAGAAATATACATCAAAATGAAAAACATGAATTTCCTTCAACTCAGTAACTAGACTCTTAGAAAATTGCCCTGAAGAGTCATGAGTGTATGACTGCACATACAATGGATATGTACAATATACAATAAATTTAAACAACTAAATATAGGAACACTAGTAAATTATGGCACACTCATTCAGTAAGACACTAAACAACTATTTAAAAGAGTAGATGCAGATGTATGGGTCTGGAAGGCTATCCATGAATATTAACTTCTAGAAGACTAAGAGCCACAGTGGGCCACCTGCATGCTCCCAAAGGCCATTTCCTGTCACACCTGGAAGTGTGATTCCAAGACACTGCCCAGAAGCTTTTGTCAGTGGGGTGGGTTTTATGAGAACTGCTCACTGAGAGCCTGTCTGCAGCCAACATATCCAGAAGAAACAAACACTAGCTGCCCAGAAACCTGCAGCTGTTACATAATTAATAAAGTGGACCCTCTGGCCTATAGAGAAGTTTCTATCACAGTAGAATATTCACTACAAATCCAATATGGAGATTTTCAAACTGCACCAAATAAGCCCAGCAAAGAACTGACAAAGCTGGTGATAACTGACAAAGCATCTGGATAACCTTCCTCAGGAGCTGAAAGATCTGCTCTCCTACAATCACACTGTCTTGAATGTAGATCTTCCAATAACTTTGCAAAGCTCTGATCTGAGAAGAATTTCATCAATTCATCAAGTTTGCCAGAGCTCTTCCTTGAATTTCTACATTGTCTTATAAGCGTCAAAGACTTTATACCATTAATTTTGTGACAGATGAGAATAAAAGTACAAAATACAAGAACAAAGTGAATATAGTATTGCAGAATTTCATGTACACACGTTAAGGGACAGCAATGAAACTGCAGCCAAAATATCTTTGCAAGTGACGACTGAACTATGCAGAAGAAACATCGGATAGGATGCCAAGACTGTCAATATTATCACAACTGCATGCTTCCCTAAGGTCACCAAGGTACTATTAGCTGCTACCTTGACATTCTTCCCAGGGAAAGATGAACATGAGAAACAGGGCAGAGACTCAGAGCGCAAGTGCAATATGCCACAGGGAAGAGGTTCCAAACACAAGAAAAGATTGAAAAGGTTACAAAAGTACTTTAAAAAAAAAAAAGAAGAAATAAGCAGAAGTGTTTAACTTTTCTATTTGCTTCATGACCCTCAAGGTTTTGCAGAAAAACTACTAAAGCAGCTGAAGAGCTCTAAGAAGACATCTGAGTGCACGAACCTTATCTCTAGATGGGTGGGAATTCATGAGCCTTCTCTTAAGTTTTATCCCTTTGTACAAAGGTTTCTGTAGCAGTACCAGAGAGAGGTATAACAACATCCTTATGTATGCTGCATAAACATCTCATCACCTGGTCCCAAAGATCATTGAGTCACTGCTGGTGACTGTAGCCTCCCATTTTGTTAGGAACAAGAATTCTGGGGAAGTCGTAACAGTATGAATCAATGCTATGAAAGAGATAGGAGCTCAATGACTGAAGAACTTCGTCAAAACACACAAAGGTAAGAATGTGGTGAGGTCTGGTAGAATTTCGATTCAGTTCTTCTGAACATTGAATCCCTCAGATGTTGCAGAAGAAATTCCAGGGTAAGACCACAGAGTCCTTCATAAAATCAAGAGGGTAAGAATATGGAGAATTAGATGGTAAAGATTACATTCCAGGAACAGAAGTTCTGGAAGCTGAGAAAGAGGAAAAGAATGCTGAGAATGATAGAGATGGGTGGGAGGATGATGACGGTACATGGATAATGGATTGATATGCACTACTCTTCCGATGAAGAACAGCAAGAAATCGCTAAGAAGCTGAACAGCTTCATGGAGGAGCCAGTATGTCCAGTCAAAAAATAAGTGAGTGTTCCTTCAGGGAAGAGCATCTGGCACTACAAGATAAATTTTTGAAAAAGACTGAAGTAACTTCAAGTTTTCCATTCCAAGGAGAATGCTAAATTTGTATCATTAACCTGAAAAGTAGTGAATCAAAACATTTATTTGCATTCAAAAGTCCAGAAGCACTGTATTTTGAAAACCCCCAATGAAAGCACACTGCTAAACTAATTGGTTTAATCCCTTTTTAAAAAGAAAAAACAATGAGCCCTGAAATAAACTGCAGATTTTAACCATAACAATGTATTGGTTCCTCAATTGTAATAAATATGCCACATTAATGCAAAACAATATTAATAAGGGAAAAATGGAGGGCAGATGATATGGGAACTTTCTGTACTTTCTGTACAAAATTCTGTAAATTTAAAACTCCTCTAAAAAAAAGTGTATTGGTTTTTTAAAAACAATATATGTAGACAGACTTACAAACATTTGCATAAGCAAAGAGCTGAAAAGCTCTTTATCAAACTGTTAATAGTTTTCTACAGAGTAAAACAGGAAAGAAGAGCATAAGGAAGAATTTTTACCATTTATACTCTGGACTATCTAACCTTCTACACTGAGCAGCAGCCTAAGGAGAGGTTCTACAGCACACTGAGAGCCTGGGTACTGAAACCAGACTGCAAGGATTCATATTCCACCTCTTCCATTAACTAGAAGATAAAGTTGGGCGAAAATTCTCTGAGTCAGTTTCCTCATCTGTAAATAGGGATGTGTACCCACAGCGCTGCTGCAGGTACTAAATTATTTAATACAGGCAAAAGTATCGCAAAACTACCTAGTACACAGCAAGTGCTCAATTACCACCACCATCATCAAGCATCTATTATTCCTAATTTTTTTTTTAATCTTGACTAGTAAGACAAATCAGGAAAACTCGGTTCATCAGCCCCTTCCAGTGAGCTCTTCAATGCAGAAAACACAAAGTATTCAATAGGCAAATAAAAATAACCTTTTTTTTTAAAACCAGATTACAAACCAACAATTAACAACATGAAGTCATTTGTTTAAAAACAATCACTGACTGATTCTTTAATGACAAAACAAACCCCTCTGAATTGGTGTAATCCTAGAAAACTTTACTTTCTTCTTTGTACTATTCTGACTCATTTAAATTTTCTACATTGAATATCCATCCATCATTTTTAAGAGTCAGCAAATGTCTTCTATTAAATGCCAGACAGTAAATAGTTTAGGCTTTGTGGGCCATATGCATGGATCTCCCTCAACTCTTATCTTTGCATGGCAAAAGCAACCACAGACAATACCTAAATGAATGCATATGGCTATATCCCAATAAATATAAAAACAGGCAGCTGTTAAGACTTAGCCCACAAAGTGTAAAGTTTGCCTACCCCTAAAAATAAAAACAAAACTATTTTCATTTTGGAAAACAAGTGTGATTTATACCAAAGAAAGTGTATCAGCTAAATTGATACTACTGGTGGAAAAAAATCCACTCATTTATTAATTTGTACAAGTCCAGAGACAGAAAAACACAGACTGTCTTTAAGGCTCTGGAAATTCTCTCATCCCTGTGCCCCAGGAAGAACGGATAATTTGCTACTAAGTAGGCCTAAAGTCTAGATAGGAACATATACTGGTAGGTAGGCAGCTACAAATAGAAGGTAAAAGAATTGTGTCTTTCATACTTAAGTCAATTTGAAGATTTTTCAAATTTCGTAATTCACCACCACACAGCTGCCACCGTATGTGATTGTCTCAACTACTGAGGAAATAAATTATTTTCGTTACAGATCGTCACAATCAGTCTCTGATAAGAGTCAGAAGGTGGTAAAAAGGCTACATAAAAAAATGGCCATTGATAAGAGAACACACTTCAAACTTCTGAACTGACAAAAGTTTAGGCCCTTCTCCCAAAAAACAGAGCTTTTGGTTGAAGTAAGTTATTTTTTAATATTTCACCGGGAAGCCTTGTTATGATCAGATGATTTTAAAAGTTATGACAGATTTCCTGGAGTTTTAGATGGTTTATTTGGAGGAGAGGGAAGGACTGTCTTTGGAAGAGACAGAACGGGAATGAGACTAAAAAAATCCAGAGTCTAAAAATAAAAATAATAGAAGACTATTCTTATAAAAAACGCGAACAACCTGCAATAAAGTCAGCATACCCACTAGGATCCCGGTTGGACATCTGAATCTTTCCACCAAAACTCAACTGTTGGGCCATCTCAAGAAGTTATCAATTTCCAGAGGTAAACGTTTAAATAAGATAAAAAGCCAGGAGGAGAAAAAAAGTACCTACCAGTTTCCGATCCAAAGTCTCTCACAGACCCCTAACACTGATTTAAACTCGGACAGCAGCAGTTTTAAAAGAAGCAAATACGGACAGACGAAAAGCCAAACGGGGGCTTGGGCAAACGGGGCCAGGGCACTATCCCGAGTGGGCTTCCCGAGGCGTCCCCTAAAGAGACCTGGAAACTGTCCCTTCCTACCCCAGGAACTGCACAAGCAGTACTGAGAACGCACTCGAAGCCCGCCACCGGAGGAATTCCTAGAGCTGAGAGAGACGGAAACGAAGGGGAGAAGCGCAGGTGTCTCCCTGGGCAGTGAGGAAGGGCAGCCGCAAGCCAAGCGGAGGAGAGCCCAGGGCGCCCTGGCCCCTTCGCCGGGAGGCGGCGGGGGGCGAGCGGCGACCGCGGCTGGAAGGAGGGCGGGTCCAGGCCCCTCGCCCTCGGCCCCTCAGGCCACTGCCGACTGCGGGGCGGCGGGTCAGGCTGGGAGGCCAGGCGGAGCGCTGGGACGAGCGCGCGCTGCCGGCCCGCTGCCGAAGCGCCCCCTCAGCCCTCACCTCCTACCCGAACCCGGCTCTCCCTCTCCGCCCGGGAAACGGCGCTCACACTCCGAAGACCCTCACCAAGAGCTCGTCGCCGCCTGGCCGCTCGTCTCCGACTCCTGGGAAACCACCGCTGAGGGGAGGGGAGGAGGGGGGAGAGGAGGAGGAGGAGGGAGGGGGGCCAACCCGGTGGAGACTCCTCGGCTGCCGCCGCCGCGATACCGCGTCTGGAATAGCGCTCGCGTCGCCGCGAAAGCCACCGCCGCGTCTTCCCGCCCCCTCGACCGCACGTCGCCGAGACGCGCATCGCACGAGGAGGTTGGAACCAACAAGACCACGCCTCGCGCGCAGCCGCACTGGCCTAAAACGGAAGCTGCTCCTCTGACGGCTCTGGAACCTGATGCATCTCGGGAGTTGTGGTTTAGCCAGGAGCTCAGGGACCTGTACCGAACTCCGGGGTTCCGCTGGAGATCGCTGCGCAGCGCGCACAGAAATCACACCCAGGAGGGAAGCGGTTCAGAGTGGGAGATGCAGGGCTGTGAGGCAGTGGATACGGATTACACACCATGCGCGGAAGCCGGAATTCAGGGATTTAGGCTGGATCCTGGGTTTGTACCGGAGGCGTCCTCTGTGAAAGCTTCGAGAGAAAGTCCGAAAGCATTAGCAAATTCTTGACCAGCACAATAGCGTTTGCTTTTTATTGCCTTCAGGTATTGTGATTTATGCCCTACCACTTCTAAAAACTGTGAGCCCACTCACTCCTAAAATACGTATAATTCAGGACAATTAAAAATTTTTTTAGTGTAGCGGCTGGTTAGAAACTCATTCCCCAGTAAACACTGTGGCCATTAACCCAGAATGAGTGATTTTCTACAGTGAGCTTTCAACTGAGTTCTAACTTATTCCTCTATACGGAAAGGAAGTACAGGTTCCCCCCACCACCACCTTCCATCCATCCTCTATCCGACTAGAGGCCACTTCGCTTTCGGGAAAACCTAAGTTGACCCTTGGCCAATGGAAGAATTAAAAGCCCTGACCACTGCACAGTCGGAAAATCCCTGTAGAACTCCTGACTCCCCAAAAACTTAACTACTAGTAGCCTACTGTTGACTGGAAGCCTTCACAGACCCCTAACACTGATTTAAACTCTGACACCAGCAGTTTTAAAAGAAGCAAATACGGACAGACGAAAAGCCAAACGGGGGCTTGGGCAAACAGGGCCAGGGTACTATCCCGAATAGGCTTCCCGAGGTGCCTAAATAGTTAATTAACAAGTGGTTTGTAGGTTTTATGTGTAATATGCTGTATTCTTAGAATAAAGATGTAGAGAAAAGACCTTTTTCTTTTTCTGAAGTCTTTTTTTCAAATTGTCACAAACCTCAAAAAAATCCCCACACATATGTATACTGAAAAAATCTGCATATAAGTGGACCAGCACAGTTCAAGCCTGTGTTGTTCAAGGGTCAACTGTACCCGTTTTCACTATTGAAAAGACATATAAAGAGGATTTTCACTTTTAGGAAATGGTAACTGTTTCTTCACTTTACACCATTGCAGCAGAGGAAAGGCTTTGTAAGAATGCTCTGCTTCCAGACAGCGTGGGAGATATGTACAGGAGTTGGTCAACATAGAAAAATATTCTGTTCTAAGAGGAACTTACCACACTCTGAACAGGTAATTGCCTAAACTGTCAAAAACTGTTGTTATTCATTAAAGGACATCCATAAGCTTTCAAGAACCCCCCGTACCCATGGCTTGTCCTTCCCTTGGACCACAATAAATAAGGATGCTGGAAAATAAAGGATACTGGAAAAAGCTTCACAGATCCTATATCAACAAGCTTGTAGTCTGATATATGTGGGGAGGAGGGGAGGAAATAGAGAATTCTTCAGCCTGGAAATGTAAATTCTAAAAAATGACTGAAGGGGAACCCTCCTACACTGTTGGTGGGAATGCAAATTAGTTCAACCATTGTGGAAAGCAATATGGAGGTTCCTCAAAAAACTAAAAAGAAAAATAACATTTGACCCAGGAATTCCACTCCTAGGAATTTACCCAAAGAAAACAAGACATACACATTGCCTGATTCAAAAAGACATACACATCCCTATGTTTGTTGCAGCACTATTTACAATAGCCAAGATATGGAAGCAACCTGAGTTTCCATCAGTAGATGAATGGATAAAGAAGATTTGATGCATATACACAATGGAATATTATTATTCAGCTCTAAGAAGAGAACAAATTCTGCCGTTTGCAACAACATGGATGGAGCTAGAGGGTATTATGCTCAGTGAAATAAGCCAAGCAGAGAAACACAAGTACCAAATGATTTCACTCATCTATGGAGCATAAGAACAAAGCAAAAACTGAAGAAACACAACAGCAGCAGACTCACAGAACCCATGAACGGACTATCAGATACCAAAGGGAAAGGGACTGGGGAGGATGGGTGGGAAGGGAGGGATAAGGGGGAAAAGGGGCATTACGATTAGCAGACATAATGTGGGGGGTGCATGGGGAAGGTAGTATAGCACAGAGAAGACAAGTAGTGACTCTATAGCATCTTACTATGCTGATGAACAGTGACTGTAGTGGGGTATGTTGGGGGGACTCGATAATATGGGTGAATGTAGTAACCACAACGTTGCTCATGTGAAACCTTCGTAAGATTGTGTATCAATGATACCTTAATAATAATTAATTAATTAATTAAAATGAAGAAAAGAAAAATTCCACAAAGAGGCATACAGCAGTCAGCTTTACAAGGAACACCAACGAACTTTCAGAGATCAGATGCTCCCAGGATCTTTGCTTCATATACATGTGTTTTTCAAAACATATGAAATATGGAAAAACAAAAATTACAGACCAATATTATGTAATATTGCTGTAAATGTTCTCAATAAAATAGTAAGAAAGAGAAGAAAGAGATTCCACAATCAGAAAAAAAATGTGAAGTTACTAAAATTACCAAAAGTATGAATAAGATTGTCTTAATACTGGTGGAACTAAGGTCACCCAGTTAAGCATGAAAGAGATAAATTCATGTAAATAAAATTACAGGAACTAAATTTAAAGGAACTAATTCCCTTCAAGGAGTCATTTACATTGAAAATATAAATTACGATTTTTAAAGTTTACATAATTTATAAAAAACACAGCAATAATGACTTCTGTTTTTCCAGGTAAAGACATAAAGATTTTGAGACTGAAATCAAGGAAAACAATGACACACTTCCCCAGCACATCAGAAACACAATAAAGGTGTCTTTGGATAGCAAATTTGACCCGGTATACCAACTCACATAGGGAAAAGAGGAGAACAGGAGCCTCAGGCTTAACAAGAGTTCTACTGAAGGGGACAGAGCTATATAAAAAAGACAATTAAAAAAGAGATTGTTCAAAGATCTCAAATCTTTTCCTCATCCTTCTCTTAATGATTTTGCTTTGACAAAACAAAGTGCTTTACTCTAAAATGCTACCTCTGGAGCTGTCCATTGTGTACTAAAACATATGAAAAAGAGACTTAATGTTTTTCCTCCAAGATTTTACCTTCATAACTGTTTTGTTGATCCTATTCCCAGCTCACTACTGCCAATTCCTGATGCTCACAATGATGAAATAAATCACATCATTTCCTCAAAATATTCACACCTCAGCTATTGAGGATGTTGCTACCATCCCTGATTGTGGGACATTGTCCTTTGGCCCATGTCTATGGCTGGCTTTACCCTAATCCCCTTACCTAAATGTCACCATTAAATGGTCCAAAGCAGATTTCTCATGCCTCTCTCCCCAACTGCACTTCAGTTACTAATCTCTATATAGTGTCTTCTGACTAGCGGTCCGAAAACCAAAGGGCATTCAGTCAGATTCTGTGCCCCCCAGTGTCAGCTGTGGATCTTTAGAATCTCTGTTCTCTCTTGCTGTGTCACACTTCTCCACAGAAGGGTGGAGTCCTTCATCTTTTGCAGCACCAAGAAAAGAGTCCCTTGCATTCCAATGCCCCATACTAGTCGCCAATGACCCAACAGTGCCCTGTGGCCTGGCTAGTCTGATGCAGTCATCCTGACGATTATCAGCTGTTGTTGACAAGGAGAACACATCACTGAGTGACTAGCATTCTTAAATCCAATTGCGGCCACTCCCAGAATGAGGCTTCAGTGACACTACAATACGTTGCGAAATGATGATGTTGAACTTGCTCTACGGACAGGCTTAGCCTCTGTTGTGATATGCAAGTCAATAGCCAATGAGAATTGAGGGTGTGTATACACTAACAAGCAAAGGAGGTGCAGCTTTCAAATTCTAAATATAAATAAAAAATACTCCTCACCCCATTGTGAATTTAAACTTGAGTTCACAACTGGTTTTTGTTGCTTCTCCTATCAAGAAAAGAGTAATTTACCATTTTTTAATCAAAGAATTGCTATTTTTAAGAAAGAAAGACCAATTTTTCTGCTAGTGAAAACCAAAATAAATAGTCTTTGAATGAACTGTGTCTGTAGCTTTCCAGAAAAAAATTACAAAGAGTAATCAACTTCATGATTACAAAATACTTAAAACCAGCCTAACTCTTCTTTTCTCCCCCAATATCTATAAACTTCTGAAATACAAACAGTAGAACTGATGGGGGAAATCTGAACATGAAAAATGAGCCATAAAAAAGATAAACCCAGACTGAGAGGGATTAAAGATGGCGGCATGAGAGGTGAGATGGAGAGCTCCTCCCAAAACCACAAATAGTACAAAAATATAGTTAATAAATACAACTAACCTTCAGACAGCAACAAGAAAGAAGGCTGAACCAGACTGCATACAGACCTCACGAACAGAGCAGACCTCAAGACACAGGGTAACGTAGGAGAGCCTTAATCCGGCGGGACCCAGGCCCTTCCCCCACCCCAGCTCACCGGTGGGAGGAAGAGAAACGGAGCGCAGGAGGGGGTGAAAGCCTGGGACTGCTGGACACCTAGCCCTGGACATCTGCTTTGTGACCAGAATCCTATATTGTGTGGTGCCCTGGGCGTTGGGGAGCTCGGACAGGTGGAGTGCTTGAGAAATTGACATTCCGGCCATTTTGGAGGACGGGATCCACACCCGGCAGATCTGTGTCTCTGTGTCAGAGGAAAGGCAAGGAGTCTGAGAGGCTTCCTAGCAGAGAGAGAGCTGCTGAAGGGGCAGGGTTTGAGTGGAGCTTGCTGTGCGGGAGAAGGAAGAGCTGGACAACGTTGCCTGGGCACGCTCTGCCCAGCAGGTTGGGAACTTTGAGGGGTTTCAGGTGCTCTAGCCCCCCAACTGTCTACTCAGCTCCGAGGCCCCCCACTGTGACACACAGCCTGCCTAGCCTTCCTACTGGCCTGCAGGCACCTGCTCGCAAACCCACAGTCACTGCGTAGGTGTCGGCCAGCCAGAGGGAGGCCCCGCCTACAACAGCTAGAGACGCAAAGCACAGAAGATTAACCGTGTGTGCTTGGATCACTGCCTCTGACCCTGGAAACAGGCACCACAAACGGGAAGGAGGAAACAGATCTTTCCTCCCCCCAGTCACCAACTCCACTCCTCTACGTCCCCCAACCTCACTCTAGGGGCTGAGCAGCTCCAGAGATTGGAGTTTCTGCACACTAGTGGGATGCACACAGAAATATAAAACGTCAAAAGAACATGATTCAGACCAAAATCTCACAAGCCCCAGAAGGAGGGTCACATGAAACCAAACTCACCAATCTCCCTGAAAGAGAGTTCAAATTAAAAATTATAAACATGCTTATGGAGGTACAGAAAAATATTCAAGACCTCAGGAACGAATTTAAGATGGAGATTCAATCATTAAGAAATTCCATATCTGAAATGCAACATACAATGGAGGGATTTAAAAGGAGATTATATGTAGTAGAAAAGACAGCAAATGCAACAGAAATTAGAGAAGAGGAATACACAGAAGCTGAGGCACAGAAAGAAAAAAGGATCACTAAGAATGAAAGAATATTGAGAGAACTGTGTGACCTATCCAAACAGAACAATATTCGCTTTATAGGGGTACCAGAAGAAGAAGAGAGAGAAAAAGAGATAGAAAGTGTCATTGAGGAGGTAATTGATGAAAACTTTCCCAATCTGGGGAAAGAAATAATCTCTCAGGCCATGGAGGTGCACAGATCTTCCAACACAAGGGACCCAAGAAAGGCAACATCAAGACATATACTAATTTAAATGGCAAAGATGAAGGACAAGGACAGACTTTTAAAAGCAGCTAGACAGAGAAAAAAGATCACATAAAAAGGAAAGTCATCAGGCTAGCATCAGACTTCTCAACAGAAACCTTACAGGCCAGGAGAGAGTGGCATAATATATTTAATGCAATGAAGCAGAAGCGCCTTGAACCAAGAATACTCTACCCAGAAAGGTTATCATTTAAATTTGAAGGAGGGATTAAACAATTTTCAGATAAGCAAAAGCAGAGAGACTTTACCTCCCACAAACCACCTCTACAGGGCATTCCTAAGGCTAAACAGATATCATTGAAGGGAAGACAAAGAGTCAGAATATGATTCATAACATACAAAGAATGGAAGAGGAAGAAAAAGGAGGAAAATAAAAAGAACCATTAGGTTGAGTTTGTAATAGTATACAAATAAAGTTAAATTAGACTGTAAGATATTAAGGGAATTGCCCTTGAACCTTTGGCAACCAAAAATTTAAGACTGCAATAGCAATAAATACATACCTATCGATTATCACCCTAAATGTAAATGGTCTGAATACACCAATCAAAATGCATACAGTTACTGAATGGATAAAAAAATAAGACCCATCTATACACTACCTACAAGAGACTCACTTCAAACCGAAAGACATGCACAGACTCAGGGTAAAGGGATGGAAAAAGATATTTCATGCAACTAATAGGGAGAAAAAAGCAGGAGTTGCAGTACTTGTATCAGACAAAATAGACTTCAAAACAAAGAAAGTCACAAGAGACAAAGAAGGACATTACATAATGGCAAAACAGTCAGTCCAACAAGACAATAAAACCATTCTAAATATCTACGCACCCAACACAGGATCACCGACATATGTGAAAAAAATACTAACAGAATTGAAGGGGGAAATAGAATGCAATGCATTCATTTTAGGAGACTTCAACACACCACTCACTCTGAAGGACAGATCAACCAGACAGAAAATAAGTAGAGACAGAGGCACTGAACAACATATTAGAACAGATGGACCTAACGGACATCTACAGAATACTCCATCCAAAAGCAACAGGATACACATTCTTCTCAAGTGCATGTGGAACATTTTCAAGAATAGATCGTATATTAGGGCACAAAAAGAAATTCAGGAAATTCAAAAAGATTGAAATTGTACCAACCAGCTTCTCAGATCACAAAGGTATGAAACTAGAAATAAATTACACAAAGAAAATGAAAAAACCCACAAATACATGGAGGTTTAATAACATGCTCCTAAATAATCAATGGATCAATGACCAAATAAAAACAGAGATCAAGCAATATATGGAGACAAATGACAACAATAATTCAACACCACAAAATCTGTGGGATGCAGTGAAAGCTGTGCTAAGAGGGAAATATATTGCAATACAGGCCTACATCAGGAAAGAAGAACAACCCAAATGAATAGTCTAAACTCACAATTAATGAAACTAGAAAACGAAGAACATATGAGGCCCAAAGTCCGTAGAAGGAGGGACATAATAAAGATTAAAGCAGAAATAAGTAAAATTGAGAAAAATAAAACAATAGTAAGAATCAATGAAAGCAGGAGCTTGTACTTTGAGAAAACAAACAAAATAGATAAACCCCTAGCCAGACTTATCAAGAAAAAAAGAGAGTCTACACACATAAACAGAATCAGAAATGAGAAAGGAAAAAGCACTACATATATCACAGAAATACAAAGAATTATAAGAGAATACAATGAAAAATTATATGTGAACAAAATGGATAACCTAGAAGAAATAAACAACTTTCTAGAAAAATACAACCTTCCAAGGCTGACCCAAGAAGAAACAGAAAATCTGAATAGACCAATTACCAGCAAAGAAATTGAATTGGTAATCAAAAAACTACCTAAGAACAAAACTGCTGGACCAGATGGTTTCACTGCTGAATTTAATCAACCATTTAGTGAAGACCTAATACCCATCCTCATTAACGTTTTCCAAAAAGTGGAAGAGGAGGGAACACTTCCAAACTCATTCTAGGAAACCAACATCACTCTAATATCAAAACCAGGCAAAGACACCACAAAAAAAGAAAATTACAGACCAATATCCATGATAAACATAGATGCAAAAATACTCAACAAAATATTAGCAAACTGAATTCAAAAATACATCAAAAAAATCATCCATCATGATCAAGTGGGATTCATCCCAGGGATGCAAGGATGGTACGACATTCAAAAATCCATCAACATATTCCACCACATCAATAAAAAGAAGGACAAAAACCACATTATCATCTCCATAGATGCTGAAAAAGCATTCAACAAAATTCAACATCCATTCATGATAAAAATTCTCAACAAAAGGAGTATAGAGGGCAAGTACCTCAACATAATAAAAGCCATGTATGACAAACCCACAGCCAACATTATACTTAACAGCAAGAAGCTGAAAGCTTTTCCTTTAAGATCGGGAACAAGACAAGGATGCCCACTCTCCCCATTTTTATTCAACATAGTACTGGAGGTCCTAGCCATGGCAATCAGACAACACAAAGAAATAAAAGGCATCCAGATCGGCAAGGAAGAACTCAAACTGTCGTTGTTTGCAGATGACATGATATTGTACATAAAAAAACCCTAAGGAATCCACTCCAAAACTACTAGATCCAATATCTGAATTCAGCAAAGTTGCAGGATACAAAATGAATACACAGAAATCTGTTGCATTCCTATACACTAGTGATGAACTGGCAGCAAGAGAAATCAGGAAAAAATTCCATTCACAATCACATAAAAAAGAACAAAATACCTAGGAATAAACCTAACCAAGGATGTGAAAGACCTATACCCTGAAAACTACAAGACGCTCTTAAGAGAAATTAAACAGGACACTAATAAATGGAAATTCATCCCATGTTCTTGGCTAGGAAGGATTAATATTGTCAAAATGGCCATCCTGCCTAAAGCAATCTACAGATTCAATGCAATCCCTATCCAATTACCAACAGCATTCTTCAATGAACTAGAGCAAATAGTTCTAAAATTCATATGGAACCACAAAACACCCCAAATAGCCAAAGCAATCCTGAGAAGGAAAAATAAAACAGGGGGGATTACGCTCCCTGAATTCAAGCTCTACTACAAATCTACAGTAATCAAAACAATTTGGTACTGGCTCAAGAACAGACCCATAGACCAGTGGAACAGAATAGAGAACCCACATATAAACACAAGCATATATGGTCAATTAATATACAATAAAGGAGCCATGGATGTACAATGGGGAAATGACAACCTCTTCAACAGCTGGTGTTGGCAAAACCAGACAACTACATGTAAGAGAATGAAACTTGATTACTGTCTAACCCCATACACCAAAGTAAACTCAGAATGGATCAAAGACCTGAATATAAGGTATGAAACCATAAAACTCTTAGGAAAAAATATAGGCAAAAATCTCTTGGACATAAACATGAGCAACCTCTTCATGAACATGTCTCCCCCAGCAAGGGAAACAAAAGCAAAAATGAACAAATGGGACTATATCAAACTAAAAAGCTTCTATACAGCAAGGGATACCATCAGTAGAACAAAAAGACACCCTACAGTATGGGAGAATATATTCATAAATGACATATCGGACAAGGGGTTGACATCCAAATTATATAAAGAGCTCACGCACCTCAACAAACAAAAAGCAAATAAGCCAATAAAAAATGGGCAGAGGAGCTGAACAGACACTTCTCCAAAGGAGAAATTCAGATGGCCAACAGGCACATGAAAAGATGCTCCACATCTCTAGTCATCAGAGAAATGCAAATTAAAACCGCAATGAGATATCACCTCACACCAGTGAGGATGGCCAACATCCAAAACACAAACAACAACAAATGTTGGCGAGGATGTGGAGAAAGGGGAACCCTCCTACACTGCTGGTGGGAATGCAAATTACTACAACCATTGTGGAAAGCAGTATGGAGGTTCCTCAAAAAACTAAAAATAGAAATACCATTTGACCCAGGAATTCCACTCCCAAGAAAACAAGATCCCTGATTCAAAAAGACATATGCACCCCTATGTTTAATGCAGCACTATTTACAATAGCCAAGAAATGGAAACAACCTAAGTGTTCATCAGTAGATGAATGGATAAAGAAGATGTGGTACATATACACAATGGAATATTATTCAGCCATAAGAAGAAAGCAAATCCTACCATTTGCAACAACATGGATGGAGCTAGAGGGTTTATGCTCAGTGAAATAAGCCAGGAAGAGAAAGACAAGTACCAAATGATTTCACTCATCTGTGGAGTATAAGAACAAAGAAAAAACTGAAGAAACACAACAGCAGCAGACTCACAGAACCCAAGAATGGACTAACTGTTACCAAAGGGAATGGGACTGGGGAAGATGGGTGGGAAGGGAGAGATAAGGGGGTAAAAGGGCTACTACAATTAGCACACATAATGTAGCAGGTGTTGGGGTGGGGATGAGGTAGGGGGATATGGCGAATGCAGTATAACACAGAGAAGACAAGTAGTGATTCTATAACATCCTTCTACGCTGATGGACAGTGACTGTAATGGGGTATATGGTGGGGATTTGATAATAGGGGGAGTCTAGTAACCATAACGTTGCTCATGTAATTGTATATTCATAATAGCAAAATAAAATTTTAAAAAGGGGAAAAAAATAAGATAAACCCAAAGAAAAAACAAGGAAAGTCAAATCAGTCCCTGTGATTGTCTCATATAGATGAGAAAAAGCTTCCCTCTACCCTCTCAGGTTCTGTGGCTGGCTTAAGAATTTAAACTGACATAAGACAAATTAACATGAGGGAAGCAGACACATGTATTTAAAATGTGTGTGTGTACACAGGACTCTTCTGAAGGTAAATGGAGACCCAAAGAAGCCACTAGACCCAAAAGCTTATATACCTTCTCAGATGAAGAACAAAAAATTGTGGGGTTGTCAGAAGACAAAGGCACCTAGACTAGCAGCAAAAATTGTCGGACAATGCCTAGGAAATATTCTGTGGAAACCAATGGAAGATAAGGGTTAGTTTAGTAGGTTGGATTGTATAGGTTCATATTGGCATTGATTCTCAGTCTCTGGTGATGAGAATGCTCTTGTCAAGTGATGGGTGTTAACTAAATTTATTGTGTTGATCATTTTGCTAAATACATACATATATATTTATATATTATATACAATAAAAATGCATATATTCAGTAATAAATATATAATGTATATTTACACATAAATATATATTTGTTTATATTAAATATTTATATATATATACATATGATCATTGTACACTTTAAGCTTATACAATGTTAAATGTCAGTTATATCTCAACAAAACTGGGAAGAGGGAAAAAAGAATATTCTCTTCCTGGTACAGAGAGGATAGCTTTTTCATGGGAAATTTCATGACCTGCTTTTAGAGAGAAAGAGGGAAAGCAGAGAACCCTCCCTGCATCTGCTGATTCTCAAGTGCACTCAGCCCAACATAATCAGTATGCCAAAGTGGCCTATTTTAGGGTGGCATATTCTGAACCCCTTCAGAACATGTAAAACAGTCAAATATAGCCAGCTAATTGGAGTTCAAGGCATTGGAATTCAATGGTGTTAGATGCTTTAAAAACAACCTAGTAATCTTTATAGAAAAATTAGAGGAAAATGCATAAATATCTGGATTCTGGCTTAATTGCAATTAAACTGATAACAAATAGCTATACTAATAATAGTCCAATTAATCTTGGGTTTGAAAGTTTCCAAGGAGTCCATTTTAAATACTTAGAGAAACTTCATAACTAAATCCCATTTGTGTCACCTTGGGGTCATGTTTAAAACTGAGGATAAAGACTGGTGTAGGAGATTGGAATAAAAATGGCGGTGTGAGAGGTGAGACACAGGCTTCCTCCTAAAACCACATATAATATGAACATATAACTAATACAACTACTCTTCAAAGAGCAACAGGAAAGAGGACTGCACCAAACTGCATACACCTGGACACAAGAGCAGACCTCACAGAAAAGGGTAACGTACTAAAGCTGTGGTCCTGTGGGATCCAAACCCTTCCCCCACCCCAGCTCACCAGCAGGAGGAAGAGGAACGGAGCAGGGAAGGAGTGGAGATCTGGGACTGCTGAATACCTAACTCTGGAGATCTGCTCTGGGAACACAAACCTACATTTCATAGTGTTTGCATGATACTTTCATAATTAGGGGGTTGGAAATCCAAGACAGGCAGAATTCCTGGAGAGACTAAGATTCCAGTTGCTTGTGGAAAGCAGGGATCCATATCCAGTTGCTCTGGGACAAAAGAAAGGCGGGCAGTCTGAGAGACTTCCTAACAAAGAAGCCCTTAGCAAGAGGGCTGCTTAAGGGGCAAGGATTGCACAGAGCTTACTGCTCAGGAGAAAGGACAGGTAGACATGATCTTGTACATAAAAAACCCTAAAGAATCTACTCCAAAACTACTAGATCTAATATCTGAATTCAGCAAAGTTGTGGGATACAAAATTCATACGCAGAAATCTGTGGCATTCCTATACACTAACAATGACCTAACAGGGAGAGAAATCAGGGAAACATTTCCATTCAAAGTTCCATCAAAAAGAATAAAATACCTAGGAATAAACCTAACCAAGGAAGTGAAAGACCTATACTCTGAAAACTACAAGACACTCATGAGAGAATTTAAAGAGGATACCAATAAATGGAAACACATCCCGTGCTCATGGATAGGAAGAATTAATATTGTCAAAATGGCCATCCTGCCTAAAGCAATCTACAGATTCAATGCAATTCCTAGCAAAATACCAATAGCATTTTTCAGTGAACTAGAGAAAATCATTCTAAAATTCATATGGAACCACGAATGACCCTGAATAGCCAAAGCAATCCTGAGAAGGAAGATTAAAGCTGGGGGGATTATGCTCCCCAACTTCAAGCTTTATTGCAAAGCCACAATACTCAAGACAATTTGGTACTGGCACAAGAACAGACCCATAGACCAATGGAACAGATAGAGAGCCCTGATATAAACCCAACCATATATGGTCTATTAATATATGATAAAGGAGCCATGGACATACAACGGGGAAGTGACAGCCTCTTCAACAGCTGGTGTTGGCAAAACTGGACAGTTACATGCAAGAGAATGAAACTGGATTATTGTCTAACCCCATACACAAAAGGAAAGTTGAAATGGATCAAGGACCTGAATGTAAGTCATGAAACCGTAAAACTCTTAGAAGACAACATAGGCAAAAATCTCCTGAATATATGCATGAGAGACTTCTTCCTGGAAGAAGACTTCATCCTCAAGGAGATGTGTTCAGGAAAATGAACTCATGGGACTACATCAAACTAAAAAGTTTCTGTACAGCAAAGGACACCACCCCAGAAGTGGGATAGCTGGATCATATGGTAGTTATACTTTTAATTTCTTGAAGAGCCAACATTCTGTTTTCCATGTTGACTGCACCAATTTACATTGCTACCAACAGAACACAGAGGTTCCCTTTTCTCTACATCCTTCACAGCAATTGTTAGCTCTTATATTTCTTATGATAACCCTCCTATGATTGTGAGGTTACATCTTATTGTAGCTGTGATTTGCATTTCCCTGATGATTTGTGATGTTGAGCTTTTCATGTTCTTTTTGGTCACTGTGTATCTTATTTGGAAAAATATCTATTCAAGTCCTTTACCTATTTTTTAATTGGTTATTTTTTTTTGCTATTGAGTTGTATGAGTTCCTTCTGTATTTTGGATATTAACCATTTATCAGGTAAATGGTTTACAAATATTTTCTGCCATTTCAAAGGTTGCCTTTTCATTTTGTTAATGGTTTACTTTGCTGAGCAGAAGCTTTTTAATTTGATAATGTCATTTATTTTTGTTTAATTTTCCTTTTGTTGCCTTTGCTTTTGGTGTTAAATCCAAAAACGCACCAGCAAGACAAGTGTTAAGGAGTTTATCCCCTATATTTTCTTCTAGGAGTCTTATGGCTTCAGGTCTTATATTCAAAGCATTAATTCATTTTGAGTTGATTTTTGTGTATGGTGTAAGATAATGATCCAATTTCCTTCTTTTGCATGTGGATATCCATTTTTCCAGCACCATTTATTGAAGAGATTATCCTTTTGCCATTATATATTCTTGGTTCCTTTGTCAAAAATTAATTTAACATGTATGCATGGGTTGATTTCTGGGATTTCTATTCTGTTCCATTGATCTATATGTATCTTTTTATAACAATACTATGCTGTTTTGAATACTATAGTTTTATAATAGAGTTTGAAATCAGGAAGCAGTCTTGTTCTTGCTTTGACTAATTGGTATCTTTTATGGTTCCATAAAAATTTTAGATTGTTGTTTTTTTCTTTTTCTGTGAAAAATTCCATTGGAATTTTGATAGAGATTGCATTGAATCTGTAGATAAATTAGGGTTGCAATATAACAGCATTAATTCTTCCATTAGCATGGAATATCTTTCCATTTTCTGTGTGGCTTCTTCAATTTCTTTTATCAATGTCTTATAATTTTAGTGTGTAGATCTGTCATCACCACCTTGGTTAAATTTATTAATAAGAATTTTATTCATTTTGATGCTTAATTTCTCTGATAGTTCATTGTTAGTGTTTGGAAATGCAATTGATTTTTATACACTGAGTTTGTATCCTGCAAATTTATCAAATTCATCAACTACTGAATTCATTCTAACATTTTTGGTGGAGTCTTTAGTGTTCTCTACATATAAGATCATATCATCCACTGGATGACTACATGTAAGAGAATGAAACTGGACTACTGTCTAACCCCATACACAAAAGTAAACTCAAAATGGATCAAAGACCTGAATGTAAGTCATGAAACCATACAACTCTTAGAAGACAACATGGGCAAAAATCTATTGAATATAAACACATTTCCTTGGGCAAGGGAAACAAAAGCAAAAATGAATAAGTGGGACTATATCAAACTAAAAAGCATCTGTACATCAAAGGACACCATCAGCAGAACAAAAAGGCATCCTACAGTATGGGAAAATACATTCATAAATGATTTATCCAATAAGTGATTAACATCCAAAATATATAAAGAACTCACATGCCTCAACACCCAAAGAACAAATAACCTGATAAAAAAATGGGCAGAGGATCTGAACAAATACTTCTCCAAAGAAATACAGATGGCCAAGAAGCACATAAAAAGATTCTCCACATTGCTAATCATCAGGGAAATGCAAATTAAACCACAATGAGGTATATCACCTCACACCAGTAAGGATGGCCAACATTTAAAAGACAAGAAACAACAAATGTTGGCAAGGATGTGGAGGAAGGGGAACCCTCCTACACTGCTGGTGGGAATGTGAATTAGTTCAACCATTGTGGAAAGCAGTATGGAGGTTCCTCAAAAAACTAGAAATAGAAATACCATTTGACCCAGTAATTCCACTCCTAGGAATTTACCCGAATAAAACAAGATCCCTTATTCAAAAAGACAGATGCACCCCTATGTTTATTGCAGCACTATTTACAATAGCCAAGATATGGAAGCAACCTATGTGTCCATCAGTAGATGAATGGATAAAGAAGAGGTGGTACCTATACACAGTGGAATATTATTCAACCATAAGAAGAAAAAAAAATCCTACTATTTGCAACAACATGGATGGAGCTAGAGGGTATTATGCTCAGTGAAATAAGCCAGGTGGAGAAAGACAAATACCAAATGACTTCACTCATTTGTAGAGTATAAAAATAAAGCAAAACTGAAGGAACAAAATAGCAGCAGATTCAGAGACACTGAGAAGGGACTGGTGGTTACCAAAGGGAAGGGTTTGGGAAGGTGCATAGGGAGGGAGAAGGGGACTAAGGGAAACTATCATTTGTAATCACAATATACGTAAGTCACAGGGAAGGCAGTATAGCACGGAGAAGACAAGTAATGACTCTATAGCATCTTACTACACTGGTAGACAGTGACTACAATGGAGAGGGCAAGGACTTGATAATATGAGTGAATGTTGAAACCACAGTGTTGTTTATGTGAAACCATCATAAGACTGTATATCAATGATACTTTAATAAAAAAAGAAATTTACTAAAAAAAAGATCGCATTATCTGCACAGAGACAATTTTAATTCTTCCTCTCCAATCTGAATAACTTTGATTTCTTTTTCTTGCCTAAATGCACTAAGACTTCTAGTACAATAAAAGTGGCAAGATTAGCATCTTTTTATTGTTCCTGACCTTAGAGGAAAAACTTTCAGCTTTTCACTGTTGATGTTAGCTGTGGGCTTGTCATATATAGCACTTATTATGTTGAAGTACATTCCTTCTATACCAACTTTGTTGAACATTTTTATCATGAAAGATACTGATCTTTATTAAACGCTTTTTCCACATTTATTGAGATGATCCTCAAAAGCAATTGTTAATGTGGTGTATTGTTTTGGTTGATTCGCACATGTTGAATCATCTTGCATCCCTGGAATAAATCCCACTTGATGATGGTGTATGATCCTTTTCATGTACTGTTGAATTCCCCTTGACAATATTTTGTTGAGGATTTTTGTATCTATTTTCATCAGTGATATTGTACTATAATCTTCTTTTCTTTTAGTGTCTTTGTCTGGCATTGGTGTCAAGGTAATGCTGCCCTCATAAAATGAGTTTGAAAGTGTTCTCCTCTCTATTTTTTTGGAACAGTTGAGGAGGAATGGTGTTTAATGCTTGGTGGGATTCGCCAGTAGGGCCATCCTGGACTTTGTTGGGATGGTTTTGATTACTGGTACAATCTACTTACTTGTAATTGATCTTTTCAGATTTTCTATTTATTTATGACTCAGTCTTAGTAGGTTGTACAATTCTAGGAATTTACCCATTTCTTCTATGTTGTCCAATATGTTGGTGTATAATGGTTGATAGTAATCTCCTATGATCCTTTGTATTTGTGTGGTATCAGTCATAATGTCTCCTCTTTCACTTATAATTTTATTTGAATCCTCTCTGTCTCTCACTGTGGTAAATCTAGCTAAAGTTTGTCTATTTGTTTATCTTTTTAAAAAGCCATCTATTAATTTCATTTCTCTTTTTTATTGTCTTTTTAGTCTATATTTCATTTATTTTGACTCTAATCTTTGTTATTTTCTTCCTTTACTAACCAGTTTGTTCATTTGTTCTTATTTTACATGTTTTTGAAGTGTAAAGTTAAATAGGTTATTTGAGCTTTTTCTCTTTAATTAATATGTGTTTATCACTATGAACTTCACTCATTAGAACTGCTTTTGTTGCATACCATTAGTTTTGTTATGTTTGTTACCATTTCAATATATTTTTTATTTCTTCTTTGACCCATTGGTTGTGCAGTAGCATGTTGTTTTATCTCCACAGATTTGTAATTATGCCAGTGTTCCTCTTGTAATTAGTTTCTGGTTTCATACTATTGTGATCAGAAAAGATGCATGATATGATTTCAATGTTCTTAAATCTATTAAGGCTTGTTTTGTGGCCTAACATAAGATCTATCCTGGAGAATGTTCCATGCAAGCTTGAGAAGAATTTGTATTCTCATGTTGGATAGGATATTCCATAAATATCTGTTAAATCCATCTGATTTAATACGCAGTTAAAGTCCAGTGGTTCTGTATTGATATTCTGTTTGAATGTTTTATCCATTCTTGAAAGTGGGGTATTGAAGTCGTCTACTATTATTGTATTACTGCTTATTTATCCCTTCAGATCTCTTAATATCTGCTTTATATATTAAGCTGTTCCTATGTTGGGAGAAAATATATCTACTACTTTTGATAAATTGACCCCTTTATCATTATAATTTGTCTCTTGTAACTGTCTTTGGCTTAAAATCTCTGTTCTGATATAAATATAGCTACCTACCTCTGCTTTCTTTTGGTTTCCATTTGCATGAAATATCTTTTCCATCCCTTAATTTGCAGTCTATGTGTCTTTAAAGCTGAAGGGAGTTTCTTTAAGGAGCATGCAGTGGGTTTTGTTTTCATCCGTTCAGATACTTTGTGTCTTTTGATTGGAGAATTTACTCCATGTACATTTAAAGTAATTATTGAAACATATAATTACTATTGCAGTTGTGTTAATTTTTCTGGTTATTTTGTAATTCCTTAGTTCTTTTTGTTCCTTCCCTTGTGAATTGATGATTTTCTATTTTTTTTTTTACATAGTTACTATACGATTTTGCTTTGTAGTTACCATGGGGGTTACATAAAATTCTTATGTTTAGAACAGTATGTTTTAAGTTGATAACAACTTAGCTTCAAACATATACAAAATCTGACATTATTATACTCCACCACCATTTTGTGTTTAATGTCATAATTTACATCTTTTACATTCTGTATCCACTTAGAGATTATTCTAGTATAGTTTTTTTAATACTTTTGTCTTTCAGTCTCTATACTGGGGTGATTTATCCAACACCATTATAACATTAGAATATCCTGAATTTAACTATGTATTTATTTTTACCACTGAGGTTTTTTTTTTTTACCCTGCACTCTTTTTCTTGTTGAACTTTCTTAGAGGAATCTTAAAACTCTTCACGTTTTGAAATTATAACTCCTTAGAATCTCTCTGTTTCCCAAATCTCTGGAATTTGTCCAAAGACTCCTGAAAGGCACTCGTGTCATCTCCTCAGATAAAACAGTTAGTGGTATGTCCAATCCTGTTTGGTGATCGCTCTTCCTATTTATTCTTCAAATAATTTTTCATTACGTTGTTCATCACTTTTTTTTTTTGGTATCATTAATCTACAGTTGAATGTGCAACATTATGGTTATTAAACTCCCCACTTGATGAGTTCCCCGCCACCAACCCCATTACAGTCACTGTCCATCAGCGTAGTGAGATGCTCTAGAATCACTACTTGTCTTCTCTGAGTTGTACAGCCCTCCCCGTGCTCCCCCCAACATAATATCTGCTGATCGTAATGCCCCTTTTTCCCCTTGTCCCTCCCTTGCTGCTCATCCTCCCAGTCCCTTTCCCTTTGGTACCTATTAGTCCGTTCTTGGGTTCTGTGAGTCTGCTGCAGTTTTGTTCCTTCGGTTTTTTTCTTTGTTCTTATACTGCACATATGAGTGAAATCATTTGATACTTGTCTTTTTCAGCTTGGCTTATTTCACTGAGCATAATACCCTCTGGCTCCATCCATGTTATTGCAAATGGTAGGATTTGTTTTCATCTTATGGCTGAATAGTATTCCATTGTGTAGATGTACCACATCTTCTTTATCCATTCATCTGCTGATGGACACTTAGGTTGCTTCCATTTCTTGGCTATTGTAAATAGTGCTGCAGTAAACATAGGGGTGCATCTGTCTTTTTGAAACTGGGCTGCTGCATTCTTAGTAAATTCCTAGGAGTGGGATTCCTGGGTCAAATGGTATTTCTATTTTGAGTTTTTTGAGGAACCTCCATACTGCTTTCCACAGTGGTTGAACTAATTTGCATTCCCACCAGCAGTGTAGGAGGGTTCCCTTTTCTCCACATCCTCGCCAACATTTGTTGGTTTCATGACATATATTCAGGTCTTTGAACCACCTTGAGTTTACCTTTGTGTATGGGGTTAGACAGTAGTCCAGTTTCATTCTCTTACATGTAGCTGTCCCGTTTTTCCAACGCCATGTGCTGAAGAGGCCGTCATCTCCCCAATGTATATTCAAGGCTCCTTTATCAAATATTAATTGACTGTATATGTTTGGGTTAATGTTTGGATTTTCTATTCTGCTCCACTGGTCCGTGGGTCTGTTTTTGTGCCAATACCATATTGTCTTGATTACTGTGGCTTTGTAGTAGAACTTGAAGTCAGGGAGCGTAATTCCCCGTTTTATTCCTCCTTCTCAGGATTGCTTTGGCTATTCGGGGACTTTTTGGGTTCCACATGAATTTTAGAATTATTTGTTCCAGTTCCTTGAAGAAAGCTGTTGGTATTTTGATAGGGATTGCATTGAATCTGTAGATTGCTTTAGGTAGTATAGCCATTTTGACAATATTTATTCTTCCTAGCCAAGAGCATGGAATGAATTTCCATTTGTTAGTGTCCTCTTTAATTTCTCTTAGGCGTGTCTTATAGTTTTCAGAGTACAGGTCTTTCACTTACTTTGTTAGGTTTATTCCTAGGTATTTTATTCTTTTTGATGCAATTGTGAATGGAATTGTTTTTCTGATTTCTCTTTCTGTTAGTTCATCATTAGTGTCTAGGAGAGCAACAGATTTCTGTGTGTTAATTTTGTGTCCTGCAACTTTGCTGAATTCATATATTAGTTCTAGTAGTTTTGGAGTGGAGTCTTTAGGGTTTTTTATGTACAATATCATGTCATCTGCAAATAGTGACAATTTGACTTCTTCTTTACCAATTAGGATGCCTTGCATTTCTTTGTTTTGTCTGATTGCCATGGCTAGGACCTCCAGTACTATTTTGAATAACAGTGGAGAGAGTGGGCATCCTTGTCATGTTCCCAATCTTAGATGAAAAGCTTTCAGCCTCTTGCTGTTAAGTATGATGTTAAATGTGGGTTTGTCATATATGCCCTTTATGATGATGAGGTACTTGCCCTCTATACCCATTCTGTTGAGAATTTTAATCATGAATGGATGCTGAATTTTGTCAAATGCTTTTTCAGCATGTATGGAGATGATCATGTGGTTTTTGTTCTTCTTTTTATTGATGTGGTGGATGATGTTGATGGATTTTCAAATGTTGTACCATCCTTGCATCCCTGGGATGAATCCCACTTGATCATGGTGTATGATCCTCTTGATGTATTTTTGAATTCGGTTTGCTAATATTTTGTCAAGTATTTTTGCATCTACATTCATCAGAGATATTGGTCTGTAATTCTCTTTTTTGGTGAGGTCTTTGCCCGGTTTTGGTATTAGAGTGATGCTGGCTTCATAGAAAGAGTTTGGAAGTATTCCCTGCTCTTCTATTTTTTGGAAAACTTTAAGGAGAATGAGTGTTATTTCTTCTCTATATGTCTGGTAGAATTCAGAGGTGAAAGCATCTGGTCCGGGGGTTTTGTTCGTGGGTAGTTTTTTGATTACTGATTCAATTTCATTGCTGGTGAATGGTCTGTTTAGTTTTTCTGTTTCTTACTTAGTCACTCTTGAAAAGTTGTATTTTTCTAAGAAGTTGTCGATGTCTTCTAGGTTTTCCAGCTTATTAGGATATATATTCTCTTAGTATTCTCTTATAATTCTTTGTATTTCTGTGGGGTCCGTCATGAGTTTTCCTATCTCATTTCTGATTCTGTTTATGTGTGTAGATTCTCCTTTTCTCTTAATGAGTTGGGCTAGGGGTTTATCTATGTTTTTATTTTTTCAAAGAACCAGCTCTTGGTCTCACTGATTTTTTTCTATTGTTTTATTCTTCTCAATTTTATTTATTTCTTCTCTGATCTTTACTATGTCTCTCCTTCTGGTGACTTTGGGTCTCATTTGTTTTTCTTTTTCCAATTTCAGTAATTGTGTCTTTAGTCTATTCATTTGGGAATGTTCTTCCTTCTTTAAATGGGCCTGGATTGCAATATACTTTCCTCTTAGAACTGCCTTTGCTGCGTCCCACAGAAGTTGTGGCTTTGTGTTGTTGTTGTCATTAGTCTCCATATATTCTTTGATTTCTGTTTTGATTTGGTCATTAACCCATTGATTAATTAGGAGAATGTTGTTAAGTCTCCATGTATTTGTGAGCCTTTTTGATTTCTTTCTAAAATTTATTTCTAGTTTTACACCTTTGTGATCTGAGAAGTTGGTTGGTAGGATTTCAATATTTTTGAATTTACTGAGGTTCTTTTTGTGGCCTAGTATGTGGTCTATTCTGGAAAATGTTCCATGTGCACTTGAGAAGAATGTGTATCCTGTTGATTTTCGGTATAGAGTTCTGTAGATGTCTGTTAGGTCCATCTGTTTTAGTGTGTTGTTTAGTGCCTCTGTGTCTTTACTTATTCTCTGTCTGGTTGATCTGTCCTTTGGAGTGAGTGGTGTGTTGAAGTCTCCTAAAATGAATGCATTGCTTTCTATTTCCTCCTTTAATTCTGTTAGTATTTGTTTCACATATGCCTGCGCTCCTGTGTTGGGTGCGTATATGTTTATAATGGTTATATCTTCTTGTTGGACTGACCCCTTTATCATTATGTAATGTCCTTCTTTATCTCTTGCTACTTTCTTCGTTTTGAAGTCTATTTTGTCTGAAACAAGTACTGCAACACCTGCTTTTTTCTCCTTGTTGTTTTCATGAAATATCTTTTTCCATCCCTTCACTTTTAGTCTGTGTATATCTTTGGGTTTGAGATGAGTCTCTTGTAAGCAGCATATAGGTGGGTCTTGCTTTTTTATCCATTCTATTACTCTGTGTCTTTTGATTGGTGCATTCAGTCCATTTATGTTTAGGGTGATTATTGATAGATATGTACTTATTGCCATTGCTGGCTTTAGATTCATGGTTACCAAAGGTTCCAGGGTTGCTTCTTTACTATCTAACAATCTAACTTAAATTTCTTGTTAAGTTATTGTAAACACAGTCTGATGTTTCTTTATTTCTCTTCCTTCTTATTCTTCCTCCTCCATTCTTTATATACTAGGTGTTTTATTCTTTGCCTTTAGTTAGTATTTGGATGGTCCTCTTTCCTTGCTATGATTTTATTTTCTCTGGTGACATCTTTTTAGCCTTAGGAGTGCTTCCCTCTAGAGCCGTCCCTTTAAGATATCCTGAACAGGTGGTTTATGAGAGGCAAACTCTCTCAACTTTTGCTTGTCTGGAAATTGTTTAATCCCTCCGTCATATTTAAATGATAATCGTGCTGGATACAATATTCTTGGTTCGAGGCCCTTCTGTTTCATTATGTTAAATATATCATGCCATTCTCTTCTGGCCTGTAAGGTTTCTGTTGAGAAGTCTGATGATAGTCTGATGAGTTTTCCTTTGTAGGTGATCTTTTTTCTGTCTCTAGCTGCCTTTAAAATGCTGTCCTTATCTTTGATCTTTGCCATTTTAATTATTACGTGTCTTGGTGTTGTCTTCCTTGGGTCCCTTGTGTTGGGAGATCTGTGGGCTTCCATGGTGTGAGAAACTATTTCCTTCCCCAGCTTGGGGAAGTTTTTAGCAATTATTTCTTCAAAGACACTTTCTATCCCTTTTTCTCCCTCTTCTTCGTCTGGTACTCCTATAATGCAAATATTGTTCCGTTTGGACTGGTCACACAGTTCTCTTAATATTCTTTCATTCCTAGAGATCCTTTTATCTCTCTCTGTCTCAGCTTCTCTGTATTCCTGTTCTCTGATTTCTATTCCATTAACAGTATCTTGCATCTTATCCAGTCTAATGCTAAGCCCGTCAATTGCTTGTCTCATTTCTGCATTGTCTTTCCTCGCTTCCCTCACTTCCTTCCTTAACTCTTGCATATTTCTCTGTAGGTCCATCAGTATGGTTATGACTTTTATTCTGAATTCTTTTTCAGGAAGATTGTGCATTTCCATCCCTTCAGACTCCCTCTCTGGTGTCTGGTTCTGGATAAGCTTTGTTTGTACCATATTCCTCTGTTTTTTCATGGCGATAGAAGTGGTCGCTGGTAGGTGTCCTGTATGTCAGCTGGGCTCTTTAAGGCTTAAAAAAAAAAGAAAAAAGAGAAAGTGAAGAGGAAGAAAAGAAAGAAAGAAAAGGGAAGAGAAAAAAACACCAAAAACAAACAAACAAACAAAAAGACATCCGCCAGGAGTAGATTCTGAGGATGCTGTAGGTGGCGCTGTTCCTCCACTATTCCGCAGCCACGGCCACTCTGCTCCACAGGGCCTTTGTAGCTCTGGCCGGGGCAGGAACGAATGGGAGGCTGCTGATCTCTGTGGGAAGTTTCAGTAGGGCTACTTTTTCCCAGTCGCCAGCCAAGGGGTCCAAAATTCCCCAGGACTCCCAGCCTGCTTTGCTGAGTGTGCTGGGACGATCCTGTTCCTCCGTTGGGCCCTATCTCTTTAAGACTGCTAAAAAAAAGCGCGCGCTTTTCTTTTGTCCCGGGGAGCCAGGTGAGGGGACCCGCTTGCGGTCTCCATCTCAGATCCTGCACCTCTGTCTCTCCAATCTCCGATACACCGTGCGATGTGTGTCAGCGCTCCCGGCGCAGATCACCAGGGCTGGTTATTTATCCCGTCTGTGCTTCTACTCCCTCCTGCTTCTGAATCCTCTCCTCTCACCGGTACGCTGGGGTGGGGGAGTGCTCGGGTCCCTCCGGGACACGGCTCCATATCTTACCCGCCTCGCGGGGTGCCGTGTCCTCTCAGGTGTAGATGTAGGCTGGGTGCTTTCCTGTATCTTCTGGTTTCTCTCTTAGGAATAGTTGTATTTGTTGTATTTTCATAAATATATATGGTTTTGGGAGGAGATTTCCGCTGCCCTGCTCATGCCACCATCTTCCCAGAGCTACCGATCCTTTTAATTATTATATGTCTTGGTGTTGTCTTCCTTGGGTCCCTTGTGTTGGGGGATCTGTGTGCCTCCACAGCCTGCGAGACTGTCTCCTCCCCCAGATTGGGGAAGTTTTCAGCAATTACCTCCTCAAAGACACTTTCCATCCCTTTTTCTCTCTCTTCTTCTGTTTCCCTTATAATGTGAATATTGTTCTCTTTGGATTGGTCACACAGTTCTCTCAATATTCTTTCATTCCTAGTGATCCTTTTTTCTCTCTGTGCCTCTGCTTCTTTGTATTCCTATTCTCTAATTTCTATTCCATTTACTGAATCCTCTACTTCACTAATCTGCTTTTAAATCACTCCACTGTATGTTTCATTTTGGATACTGTATTTTTCAAGGTTTCTGTCTCTTTCTTGAATTCCTCTCTGAGGTCTTGAATATTTTTCTGTAGCTCCATGAGCATGTTTATGATTTTTACTTTGAAATCTCTTTCAGGAATATTGGCAAGTTCAGTTTCACTTGGCCCTCTTTCTGGTGTTTGTGGAATTTTGGGTTGTACAGGTTCTTCTGATGTTTCATATTTGTAAAAATAATTTGGTCTAGGCCGTGCCCTTTAGTGCCCATAAGCTCTACTCTCTGGAGCTGCTCAGCTTCTGGACCAATGGCTGGGGTTGCAGGCAAGTAGCACTACTTCCTGGCTGCAGTGCCTGCCTCCACTGCCAGGGCCAGTGGGCTGAGGGTGCAGGGAGGAGTCTCTATGCTATGCATTTGTAGCTGCCATAGGCAGGGCCACCCTCTGACTGGCCTGGTGCAATGATGGGGGCAGCCATGAGCCAGTGCCAGCTGGGAGGAAGGAGTGGCAGGCTGTGAATAGCATTGTGGGGCTCAGAGCTGCGTTGCCAGCCTGGGGTATAGAGCACCTGAAGCTCCTAAAGTTTCCCAACCTGCTGGGCAGAGTGCACGCGGATAGTTTTGTCCACCTGTCCTTTCTCCTGAGCAGCAAGCTCTGTGCAATCCTTGCCCCTTTAGCAACCCTCATGCTGTTGTGAAGTCTCTCAGAGTGTGTACCTTTATTTTGTCCCAGAGCAGCTGGTTTTGGGTACCTGTTCTCCACAAGCACCTGTAATCTCAGTCTCTCCAAGTATTCCACCTGTCTTAGCTTTCCAAGCCCCACTAATCTCCAGAGCACCATGTAATGTAGGTTTGTGCTCTCAGAGCAGATATCCAGGGCTAGGTGTTCAGCAGTCCTAGCCCCCCACCCCCTCCCCACTTGGTTTCTTTTCCTCCTTCCAGTGAGCTGGTGTGGAGGAAGGGCTTGGGTCTCACCAGATTGCAGCTTTGGTACTTTACCCTTTTCTGTGAAGTCTTCTCTTTTCCCCAAGTGCAGGCAGTCTGCTGCAGCCTTCTTTCCTGTTGCTTTTTCAGGATTTGTTGTATTTACTATATTTTCATATTATATTTGGTTTGTGGAAGTGGTTTCTGTCTAGCCTCTCATGCCACCATTTTTAAGCCAACCCCCATACCACTGAGTTTTATACTTTCATGTTTTCATGTTACTCATTTATATCCTTTTGTTTCAGCTTGAAGAATCCCTATCAACATTTCTTGTAAGGCCAGTCTAGTGGTGAGGAACTTCTTTGGCTTTTATTTGTCTGGAAAACTCTTTTATTTCTCCTTCAGTTCAGAAGGATGAGTTGCACTGGGTAGAGTATTCTTGGTTGGCATGTTTTTATTTTTCTCTCAGTACTTTGAGTATGCTACTCCCTTCTGCCCAGCAAAGTTTCTGAGAACCTGAAAAATCTGCTTCTCTAATGGGGGTACCCTTGTATGGAACAGGTTGCTTTTTTCTTGTTGCTTTTAAGCTTCTCTTCTTGTCTTTAACTTTCAACAACTTAATCGTGTGTTGGTAGAGGGCTCTTCTGATTCATCTTTTTTTGAAATGCTCTAGGCTTCCTGGATCTGGGTGTCTGTGTCTTTCCCCAGCTTATGGAAGTTTTCAACCACTGTTTCTTTGAATAACCTTTCTGCCCCTTTCTCTCTCTTCTCCTTCTGGGATCCCTATAATGTGTATATTGGTGTGTTTGATGCCCCATAAGTGCCTTAAGGTGTTTTCACCCTTTCTTCATTTGCTCTTCTCACTGGATGAATTCGACTGCCCTGTCTTGTAGTTTCCTTTCTTCTGATTGATGTGGACTTTTGTTGAACCCCATACTGAATTCTTCAGTTCAGTTACTGTATTCTTTAGTGCTGTGATTTCTGTTTTGTGCTTTTTAGTATTTTCAAACTCTGTTGAGATTCTCATTTTGTTCATGCATTGCTCTCCTGATATTCATGAGCATCTGTATAGTCACTGCTTTGAACTCTCTATCTGGTAAACCCCTTAGCCCTGTGTCATTAAGATATATTTTTGGAGATTTATCTTGTTCTTTTTTATGGGACATATTTGTCTGTTTGTTCATTTTCCTTGACTCTCTGCTTTGGTTTCTGCACATTTGGTAAAACAACCACCTCTTCCAATTTTGAAGGAGATGTAGGAGATGAACCTGTTCAGCCCAGTGAGCTCCTGGTTGTCTCTCAAACATCTGGGATTGTCCAAACCACCTTTTTTTGCTCTTAGTGGCTTCCAGTATTTGAGAGTGTGCCCAAGACCCATCAATCTCCCAAAGATAGGATTACATTTGGCACCTAGATATAGGCTGATTGGAAGCCAGACCCTCAGGTAGCAGTTGAGAAAGTATGTAGTTAAGCCCCTTCCTGGGAGAGACTAGAAGATGGGCGTTTTTACTTGCTTTTGCATTGAAACAGGCATATAGCTGCTGGGAGGTGCTTCTACACCCATTAAGAACTGTTTCTTTGTTTGCTGTGGGACTCATGAATGGAAACCCCATTGGCTATCAGAGCCAGATGATCCAGGGACCTATCTCTTGCTTTGCAGCTGCTAAAGCTGATGTAGTTTATACAAGCTCCCTCAACAGAGATATTGGTGACTTGGAGTGGACTAGAGGGAGAGGTGGAGAGTGTCCACCCATTTCCTCAGTCTCTAGGGAGGATCACAACCAGCCCCTACATTTGTGCTAAATTAGAAATCTGGCCCTTAGGAAGTGGCTTTCAAAATATGCAAATGGACTCCTTCCAGGGGACAATTAAGATATAGCTATTTTTGCCTCTTCCCTTTTCTCTGAGCCCTGGAGGGATAACCATGGTGAGTACTTGTAGGCCCATTAATAGTTGCTTTTGCATTTGCTATAGTATTGTCTGGTCTTGTGGCTTCAAACCTCATTAGTTTTCAGAGCTAGGTGTTTTGAAGTCCCATCCTGTAGGTGAGAGTTTTAAAAATTGGGGCACTAAATGTAGGGTCTAAACCCTTCATTCTTTGGGGTGAGCTAGAAGTTGAGTTCCTTTCAAAATGCATGGCACCATGCTGTGGGTGGGATTTATGGTAAGAATGTGTCTCAGTCTTTCCTACACATTTTGATGGAGGTATTTTTCTGTTTACGCAAAGTGCAGGTAGTTTCTGGATTTCTTTCAGAGGTTATTACTCTGTGTGTAGTTCTACATTCATGTGTCTGTGAGATCAAGGGATTGAGAGCCAATCAGTTCAGATGAATTTTGACAAATATATACACCCATGGAAGCACCACTTCAGTCAACATATAGATTGTTCCTAACACCCCTAAATTTCCTTCATTCTCCTTTGAAGTCTATAGTCCCCTGCTAATCCTGGCCCCAGGCAACCAGTGAACTTCTTTCTGTCACTGTAGATTAGTTTTGCCACTTCTAGAATTTCGTATCAATGGAATCATGCCGTGTGTGCTCTTTTGCATCTGGTTTCTTTCACTTAGCATAGTGTTTCTGAGATTCATTCATGTTGTTGCATATATTAGTAGTTCATTCCTTTCAATTGCTAAGTAGTATGGGTTTGTTCACTCATTGATGGTGATTTGGGTAATACCCATTTCTTGATTGTTGAATAAAGCTGCTATGAACATTCATGCACAACTCTTTGGAAAGATATATTTTTTCATTTGGAGGTGTATAAATATATATGAATAAAATAGCTGGGTCATATGATAAGTTTATGTATAACTTTATGAGAACTGCCAAGTTGTTTCCCAACATGCTAGTACCATTTTACACTCTCACCAGTTATATGAGATTTCCAGTTGTCCCACATCCTCATTACCTCTTAGTTTGGTCAGGTTTTTTATTTTAGCTGTTCTAGTGGGTATGTTAGTATTAGCTCATTGTAATTCTAATTTGCCTTTCTCTGATGACAAATAATGTTGAAACTGTTTTATATGCTTATTGGCTCATATTTTATATTTTCTTTTGTAATATGTCCATTTAAATCCTTTGCCTATTTTTAAAAATTGAGTTGTTTCTCTGTTTGTTACTGAGTTGTAAGAGTTCTTCAAATATTCTTGCATACAAGTCCTTTGCCAAAATAAAAGGCAAGCAGGAAATATTTTTAGAAATTCCAGGGTTTAAGTAATATTTAAAAGTTAAAATTGTTTCCATTTAGTCTCTCACCTGTTATGAGAATGGAAAAGTTTTCATTACTTAAAAAATATAGGTAAATAAAGCTGTGTGTTAGGAAACTACAAATACTAAAAAAAAAAAAAAAAAAAAAAAAACCACAGAAAAAAGAAGTGAAAGATAAGTAAAGAAAAAAATAATTTCATACATAACTTAGAAGCCCCTGTTAGAGTACCCAGGCCATCTAAAGCCTTACTGCCTTTCCTGGAACTTCCTCTTTGTTTAATAATTCCATATGCCTTAGTGTCATCAGCCCAGTTTAGCCATGCCTGGGGTACCACTGATTGGCCCAAAACAAACATAGAAAAGAAGAGTAAAGAAAGAATGAGAAAGAGCAAAAAGGAAGGCTGAAGGTGGGCGTGCTCAGCTGCTGGATCGCTCTCCAGGCAAGCAAGCCAAACTCTTTTTAAAGAAGACAGAGTTGCTTTTACTTCTGCCCGAGCAAATGAAGAAAATACATGGGAGTTTTCAATTTTTTATGTGCAAAATCAACATCTGGAGAGCTTGTTAAGAATGTTGATTCGCAAATATTATCTCCAGAGATTCCAGTTCATTAACTCTCTTGTTGGCCCCAGGAATCCGATTTTTACCAGTCGGATTCCAGAGATTCTGATGCCATGGGTTCCACGCAGGCTTGGCTTCACAGCAGTCGCACAGAGCCCTGTATTCAAAGACTCCACAGTTGGTATAATGTTCTCTTGTAGCCTTCTGGAAACTCTTAATAACTTTTGAACAAGAGGTCCCTCATTTTCATTTTACACTAGCTCTTGCAAAGTATGTAGCTGGGCCTGTCCCCAACAGACAACATTTTGAAAAACACTGCAGTGTGAGTTAGATTTCTAAGTTTCAGTCTTCCACTACTGAAAATATTCAGACAATTATCTGTAGATCTATTGGATTTTAAGTCTGACAGACAGCCAGCATCTGAACAAAATCACTTTACACAGTTTCTACCTGGCACTCTTGTGTCCCTGAATAGGTTTGTTTCTGGAGGTAGAGCCGAAGGAGACAAGTAGCCATTGTTCTTGAAGCAAATTCCTAGGGGCAATTCTTGTAGGAATTGGCCATTATTTGTGCAAGGAAGGGGTAAAGAAAAAAAGTAACAAATAATAGGTGGGTAAAAAGTAATACATGGGGGGAAAAAATCACTCTCAGGCACTTGAGGGGAGCCAAAATTGGCCCAACAAAGATGAATAGATAGGCCTGAAATTCAATTATTTAAAGAAAATTTTGGTTATTAAAAGCTAGAAAAAGTTAAAGTCCTTTGGAACCCATTCTAATCTAATCTAATTCATTGAACCCTTTCAGCAGTGGTCAGCAGATAGAGATGGGGACTTAAAGAAAATGTTTCTCAGGTTGTCACAGTATTTTGTGGGACAGCTGAGAGAGAGAAGCTTTAGGACAGCCCATCAAGAGCTCACATTTCCTCATTCATTGTTTATTACTGGTTGAACGTCAGCGTACACGCCATGAGGTAAAGAAAACAGACCCATGGCGACGAGTCAATTCTATCCAGGTTAAAAAATAGAATCAGTATACATTTCAGTTAAATCTAAAAAGCAAGCTGCCTTTGCCACTGTAATTCAACATTCGCTCTCTTGTCAGTAGGTTGCAGTCACTGAGTCGGAGTACCCAGGTCTAAGAGTCTGCCTGGCCTTAAAGGAGGAGAAAAAAGGAAAGGCTGCATAAGCTTCACCCATAAAGGCCAGCTGGTTATTCCACATTTCTTGTGGCTGTTCATTTTCAATCACTCTTAAGTGGCTTTGGGAAGGTATAAGTCATTGTGATTTTCACCATTATTATCAACAATGCCACCTCTATGTAGTAATTATAATAACAGTAGCTAATATATATAGGCTATTTACTACCAGCTGAACATTTTATGAGTTATTTGTATACATATATATATATATATTAACTTATGTAATCCTCACCACACCCCATGACAGCACAGTTGTTATCTCCATTTTACACAAGAGGAATTGAGGCAGAGAGGTTAAGGGATTTGTTTAAGGTCACATAGCTATGAAACAGCAGAGCCAGGGTTCAAACACAGGGCCTATGACTGTTACCCAAGCACTTAACCACAGGGCTATGTAGCAAAGTGCACTACTCTGGGAGCTTAATGAAGCAAGGCAAACAGAGCTGCTCTTAACATTTTTGGGGTTATAGACTCGTTTGAATATCTATAACCCTCAGAAAAATAAACATATACACCACATATTTACAAATTGCCACAGGACCTCCCTGCTCCTCAAAGACCATACGTTTACCTTTTTGACTCAATCCCAATTTAAGAATGCCAACGCCCAGCGCTAGTTGCTTAAAACTGAAAATTCATTATCACTCACAAAGACGAAGAGATTTTAAAAATCTAATGTCTCTGTGAAGTGTAGACTCAAATAATAAAACTCTAATAACTTACAGTTGCACCATGTCATCAAATCCAAGAATTGGCTATTTTTAAATAACACTTTTAAGTTTTCATCAGCTGCCAAATTATTTTACGATGGAAGAGTTAATCACTGTAACTTTACTGAGTGCTCTAAATGATGGCAGAGAGAAGGAAAGGGAGAAAAAGAAGGCAAAATTGCTGTGATGCCTTTGAGTAGTGTACTAAATGTGATTTCAAAATATCATTCAACTTTTTTTTTCTTGTGATGAGAACCTTTTTTTAATTGAAGTATCATTGATACAGTCTTACATGATTTCAAATACACAACACAGTGTTTTAACAGTTACCTATCTTATTAAATCCTCACCCCCACTAGTGCAGTTACTATCTGTCAACATAAAAAGGTGCTAAAGAATTATTGACTATATTCTCATGCTGCATTTCCATCCCCATAACCAACTTATATTACAACTGACAATGTTTGTGCCCCTTTATACCCCTCACCTTTCTCCCCTCTCCCTCAACTCCCCCTCATGGTAACCACCAGTCACTTCTCAGTGTCTGTGAGTCTACTACTATTTTGTTCATTCTGTTTTGCTTAGTTTTTATATTCCACAAATAAGTGAAATCATATCATATTTGTCTTTCTCCCTACCCTCTAGATCCATCCATGTTGTTGCAAATGGAGGATGTATTTTTTATGGCTGAATAATACTCCATTGTGTATATGTCCCACATCTTCTTTATCCATTCATCTACTGATGGACACTTAGCATATCTTGGCTATTGTAAATAATGTGGCAAAAAACAGGGTGGCAGATATCTTTTTGCATCATGGATTTTGTTTTCTTTGGTAAATTCCTAGAAGTGCAATTTCTGAGTTGAATGGTATTCCTATTTTCAGTTTTTTGAGGAACCTCCATACTGCTTTGCACAATGGCTGTACTAATTTATATTCCCACCAACAGTGTAAGACGGTTCCCTTTTCTTCACATCCTTACTAACACTTGTTATTTCTTGTCTTGATAGAGATTAAATTGAATCTGTAAATTGCTTTTGGCAAGATGTCCATTTTGACAATATTAATTCTTCCCATCCATGAGCATGGGATAGATTTCCATTTATTTGTGTCTTCTTTAATTTCTGTCATGAGTGCCTTATAGTTCTCAGTGTACAGGTCTTTCACCTCCTTTGTTGGTTTATTCCTAGGTATTTTATTCTTTTTTTATGCAATTATAAATGGAATTGTTTTCCTGATTTCTCTTTCTGCTAGTTCATCACTAGTGTATAGGAATGCAACAGATTTCTGTGTATTCATTTGTATCCTGCAACTTTGCTGAATCCAGTTATTAGTTCTAATAGTTTTTGGCAGTGTCTTTAAGGTTTCCTATGTATACCATGTCATCTACAGTGACAGTTTAACTTCTTCCTTACTAATTTGGATGACTTTTATCTTTGTCTTTTCTGATTGCTGTGGCTAAGACCTCCAGTACTATGTTGAACAAAAGTGGTAAGGGTAGACATCCTTTTCTGTTCTTGATCTTAGAGGAAAAGCTTCCAGCTTTTTGCTGTTAAGTATGAGTTGGCTGTGGGTTTGTCATATTTGGCCTTTATTATATTGAGATGCATGCCCTCTATACCCATTTTGCTGAGAGTTTTTATCATGAATGGATGTTGAATTATCTCAAATGCTTTTTCAGCATCTACTGAGATTGTCATATGATTTTTATCCTTCTTTTTCTCAATGTGTTGTGTGATACTGATTTATGAATATTATACTATCCTTGCATCCCTGGAATAAATCCCACTTGGTTGTGATGGATGATATGTTTGATGTATGTTTGAACTCAGTTTGCTAACATTTTGTTGAGGAATTTTGCATCAGTGTTCACCAGAGATATGGGTGCATAATTTTTTTTGTGTGGTGTCATTGTCTGGTTTTGGTATTAGAGTGATGCTGGCCTCATAGAATGAGTTTGGAAATAATCCCTCCTCTTCTACTTTTTGGAATATTTTAAGAAGGATGGGTATTACCTCTTTTTAAAATGTTTGGTAGAATTCAGCTATGAAGCCATCTGGTCCTGGAATTTTATTTGTTGGAAGATTTTGATTACCAATTCAATTTCATTGCTGGTAATTGGTCTGTTCAGATTTTCTGTTTCTTCCTGGGTCAGTCTTGGAAGGTTGTATTTTTCTAGGAATTATCCATTTCTTCTAGGTTTCCCAATTTATTGGCATATAACTTTTCATAGAATTCTCTAATAATTCTTTGTATTTCTGTGGTATCTGTTGTGACTATTCCTTTTTCATTTATGATTTTGCTTATTTGTATATTCTCTCTTTTTTTCTTGATAAGTCTGTCTAGGGGTTTATCTAGTTTGTTTATTTTCTTAAAGAACCAGCTTCTGGTTTCATTGATTTTTTTCTATTGTTTTCTTCTCTATTTTATTTATTTCTTCTCTGCTCTTTATTACGTTTCTTCTACGAATTTTGGGTTTCATTTGTTCTTCTTTTTCTAGTTTCTTTAATTCTGAGTTTAGACTGTTTATTTGGGATTGTTCTTGTTTCTTGAGGTAGGTCTGTATTGCTATGTACTTTTAGAATTTAGAGTCCACAAACTTTGAACCATTGAATTTTTGTTTTCATTTGTCTCCATATATTGCTTGCTTGAGTTCTTCTTTGTTCATTGACCCATTGATTATTTAGAAGCATTTTGTTTAGCCTCCATGTGTTTCTAGGCTTTGTGTGTGTGTGTGTGTGTGTGTGTGTGTGTGTGTGTGTGTGTGTGTGT